>CAMZMU010000056.1:6905281-7035776 GCA_947311845.1 Poa pratensis | reverse complement strand
ACAAGGACATGTTCAGGAGCTTACCAGACAATAACCAGCATTGGGACCTAGACGACTGTACTGGCTCCCGTGTGTTCACGAGTGAACGACAGAACCTGTGTGTTACTCATTACGCTAATTCCCTTACGTACACGATACCAATGATATCTCAAGATTTGAGACAATGTGCTCTAGTGTGATTAAACCCTTTAATCATAACACATATAATTCTCGTACCAATATCATTCTCTTTTCTCATTCCATATTTTCATTGTCCCGTGATTAATCACGCTGTGTCTGGCCAGACGATTGGGTGACAATGATAATACTGAGATGGCCGAGAGGATGTATCTCTCCGTCGTCTGAAGGAGTAAGTGCCATTCTTGAATAATCTCTGTTCCAATACATTATTCTAGTTCACACCCAAAAGCCACCGTTATGGTCCCCAGTTACGGCAAGACGTTAGGTGACAATCAAAGCATGAGTGTCAAATAAGCGGTCACCAGATATTATCAGGGCATAGGAATACAGCTAATGAAAACTAAACATATGATCAATTGCTATCTTTATCGTTGACGATTAGTCTCATAGCAAGATCATACAGTGGGTCGGTTCAGTACTATTATCATTCCGATAACAAACTCCTATAATTGTGTGACTTATACAAAGTCTATGATCAGGAAAACATGATCATCAAACAACAAGATAGGCTAGTCTTAGAGACAAGACCAGGAACGCTTTAACTTGTTCGTATCTCTACACCTGTATTGGAAGTCTTCCTCTTCAACACGTTGTATTTGCTATTCAAGTGCCCAATACAGTTATAGCATAAAGACATAAACATTAATAATAAACTTGGAGAAAAATAATAACTAAATTATTATTGTCTCTAGGGCATATCTCCAACAGGCCCAAGGCTGGGCCTCAGGCCAGGTGCCTCTGGTGGTCAGCCAGCCTAGGTCGGGCCCAAGGCCGGCCTGGCCGGGCTCGCATTTTGGGCAACGGTTGGATTTCTGGGGTCCTATTTAAGGGGGTCTTCTTCCCCAATGACCCCCAACCACTTGAGCACATTTTTCTCCTCTCTCTCCTCCATTGTTGAACTTGGAAAAGCTTGTCTTCCTCTCAATCTCTCCCATGATTCTTACATATCTTTGAGGGAAAGTGAGAGGAGATCTAGATCTACAATTCCACCAATCCATCTCTCCTCTAAGTGAGGGGAACCTAGTAGATCTTGATCTTGGAGTTCTTGGTGTTTCTCCTTTGTTCTTCCTCTCTTCTCCCCCCATAAGCATTAGTTGCTTTTGGTGGGATTTGAGAGTGAAGGATTTGAGCACTTGTGCTCTTGCCATTGCTTTGTGCATCGGTTTGTGCATCCTCGTGGAAGTTGAAAGTTTGTGAGCTTGTTACTCTTGGATCATTGGACCCTAGACGCCATTGTGGTGGTTGAGACCTTTTGTGGTCACTTGTATCCATCCGGAGCCCCCAATCCAGTTGTGGGTTGTGCCCCGGGTTGTTGTTGTAAAGGCTCCGGATTCCGCCTCGAAGGATTTCGATAGTGGAAGGTGAACCAATCCTTTGTGGTGCGGTTCATCGGAGAAGAAGGTGAGCCTTTTGTGGTGTTGAGACTAACCTGTTGTGGTGGTCTCACACCTCTCCAACGAGACGTACTCCCCTAAAAAGGAGGAACTCGGGAATACATCCTCGTCTCCGCGTGCCTCGGTTATTTCTATATCCGAGCTCTTTACTTATGCACTTTACATTGTGATAGCCTTCGTGCTTGAAGTATTCTCTATTGCTATCACCTTGTTGTTTGTCTTGCTTAGCATAAGTTGTTGGTGCACATAGGTGAGCCTAGTTTATTTAGGTTGTTGGCTTGTTAATTTAAACACCTAGTTTTATTCCGCAATTATCAAGCCTAAACCGGAAAAGTTTAAATCTCACCCCCCCCCCCCCCCCCCCCCCCTCTAGGCGACATCCTTGTCCTTTCACTATGTTAAAAGCTTTAGTGATATCAAGCTTAAGCATCATTGCGGCCCTCCTTGTTGCGTGCATCTTCCTCGTTGTTTGCTGCACAAGCATGAAGCTACATGCAGACTCCGCCCTCTCACAAAGGCACTCTGATGTCCTCCAACGTTCCTCGGAAGATCCATCATCAACCTATTCGCCAACACCTTTGCCATGAGTTTTGGTATGCTGTGGATTAGGCTAACCGGCCGAAAATCCTTGATCTCTAATGCATCTTGCTTCTTGGGTAGCATGGTGATCAACGCTCGATTAACGGAGCCAAACCCTCTAAAATATGAGCACTTCATGGCTCGGAAAACCTCCAGCACGTCTTGCTTGTAGATGCTCCAAATCATGGGCCGGCATCTGCAGCTCCTGAAGGTCCAAAGTGAACTGCCTGTCTGGCGCTGACCCCAACAGCTCGTCATAGAAGTCATCAATCGCCTCAGCCTTGTCATCGTGATCCGTCAAAGAATGTCCGTCCACTTTGAGATCGGTTATGAAATTCTTCCCCCTACGGTGGTTGGCATGCATATGGAAAAAAATGTGCACGCCTCTCCTTCTTGTAGCCACAGCAGCCTCGACCTTTGCCTCGTAATCGACCTCTCGAGTCAGGCAAGTCCAAGGAGCTTCTTCTTAAGATGCCTCCACAACCCCCTCTCAACCTAGGACAGCGGGCTCTTCTCCATTTCCACGTCTGGTCGCAATATAACCTCATTTTCCACTAGGATTTGAAACTTGACATTCCCTATGAACTTGTCTCCCCATCTCGCAAGCTTTTTCGCCGTCGCCCTCAGCCTATCATCCACATTCTTGTACGGATTAGGGTTTCGGGGCACCGAGTTCCAAGCCTCGGTCACCACCTCCATGAAACCATCCACCTTTGGCCAAAACACCTCAAAGTGGAAGCGCTTCCCCACGTGTAGGTCTGCATCTAGGCAAATCTTCAACGGGGAGTGATCCGACGTGGATGAACTCATCGCCAAGAGAAACGTCCTAGAGAAATCTCGAGGGTTGGTTGTGCTCTTCCATTTGTCCACGTGTAGCTCCTACCATTTAAGTAGAGCTCGGTCACCTCCAGCTCCCTAAGAGCTCGTCGGAACTTTCCCATCATGCGGCGATTTAAGTTTGTGTTATTCTTGTCCTCCGGATTGAGTATGAGGTTATAGTCCCCAGCCATCATCCATGGCCCAGCATGGAGGTCTCGTACATCCCTCAAGTCCTGCAAAAAGGCCAATTTGGACTCGGCATCCTGGGGCCCATATACCTCAGTGAACCACCACCCAGGCCCGTCGTCGCTGCTAGCATGTACCTGCACCGTCACCGTGTGCTCCATGATATGTGGGTTGGAGATCCTCACATCCCTGGACACCCAAGCGACCAACACGCCGCCGCGAGTACCATCCGCCGACAAGTAATAAAACCCGTCGAACGACGGTCCTGCGCATTCCCGCACTAGTGCTGGCGTAACAACGTCCAGTTTAGTCTCCTGGAAGCACACAAAACATGATCCAACTTCATTCACTAATCTAGCCACCGCGAGCCTCTTTGCCCTCCTCGATTACGGTTTACTGACTTGGAACGGCTTAGGTCTTTGCCCTCTGACTATGACAAGTGGGGCTAACAATTACCATGGCATCTAAAAAAACTACTACTTATTTATGTGTCATGTTTTTTGGAACACCGAGTTCAATATAGAAGCACGTGCACGCATCGTCATATGCGTAAGCCCCGAAGCTTCAAAATTGACGAAGTCACTAAAAGAATATTTCGCTTCAACAAGACACATATGGTACTGGAATGTATATACTGTAGATGCAGGGCATGCACGTACATCACAAGGGACTGAACCAGGAATAGAAAGGGCCATATACCCCCCCCCCCCCCCCCCCCCCCCCCCCCCCCGGGCGGCACACGCGCACACTCTTGCTGTCTTGCATCGCCTAATTGACGAAATCACCACAAATGACTTATTATCGATGAATGTTCCGCCTCAATGAAACACACGCTAAACCTGAAAATATAAAAGTAAAAGAGAGAAAATAACCACTCTTGAAAATATTGCTATTCAATTATCATAATTTGTTGTTCTCCAAAAAAAATATCTCACTACGACCACGACTCACGCCGACGCCTGAAACGAAAATCCTCTGTCAAGTGGTTGCATGATGTGTAGCAAGGAAGGCCGAAGCCCCTGTCCGAGTAGGGGCTCACTCAACTGGGGTACGTGCAAACACCAAAATAGCCTACTGTACACTGTACTACAAAAGTACTATCAAGGTCCGCTCTAGAGCTTGAGCCTCTTCGTTCATTGAGTCTAGCTTAATTCTCTCACCATCACGCCAACAATGTTTGTATGTGAGTACAGGACAGAGTATCAACTTACACTCGGCCTTGTGCATGTTGGCTTACTTTGATCAACATCTGACACGCCCATACGAGATTTTTTTTTCTTTCGGCAAAGCGTCAAATGTAAATTTCTTTGGTCCCTGTATGTGAGTACAGGACAGAGTATCAACTTGCACTCGGCCTTGTGCATGTTGGCTTACTTTGATCGACATCTGACACGCCCATACGAGATGTAAATTCCAACAGAGACAAGGAGAGTTGCCCAGTCGGAATTTATCCATGTAAATTTTCGTAGAAAAACAAGTCCATTTGATTTGTCCCATGAAAATGAAAATGCTATAGTTTAAATTGTACTCCACTTGTTCCGTAATAGTTGTCGTTGTTTGTACATTTATTACAAACAACGACAACTAATATGGAATGGAGGGAATACATTGTAGTACTCTCGGTTTCTAAGATTTCAATAAGATTTAGAAATGGATTCTCGTGTATATAGGTTCCAAAAATCTGCTTCCCTGAATCGTCAAGTGGTCTAGTGACAACGATCTTGGGGATGAGTGTGGCTATGTTCCAAAAAGGGCTCTAGCCTCCCAAGCATGATTTTGAACGACAACTTTCACTTCCTATAAGTAGAGGGAAAGAATCTACAAGAACTTCAATGGCACAAGAAGCTAACTCAATGTTTTTTTTTAATTTCCAATGCTCAATGTTTTTGTATCTTGTGAATTTCAAAGGAGATAACCCAGTGGTCACCGCCAAGCTCTCTATGCATGAAATGTGGCGTGTTTGCCCGCTTGCCATGTGTTGGCCACCAAGGTTTTGGTTACCGGTCGGGAAATCTGGTTACCGCCCGGTAACCGGATATCCCGACCACCCCCGGGAAATGGTCATCCCGGGCAAAAATCCCGAAAATTTTGAAAATTTTAAATTTTAACAAAACCACTCGACAAATGGTCAAATCGGAACCAATTTTTTTGTGAATTTTTGAATTTTGTTTTTCAAATTCGTCCGGTAACCTGTCGGGTTTTCCGGTTACCACGGTAACCGGTAATCCCGACCACCCTCGGAAATTTTTTTCTACCTGGAACCAAAACCTTGTTGGCCACTTGGGTTTTTCCACACAGGGTAAACCCTGCTTATTTCAGAAATAAAATACAAATATAATAACTTTTGAATCAAACGCTAATATTGTGAACCTTTTATGGGTGGCTTTTCTTTTTTGGTGTTATCTGTTTAGTAGCCATACTTCTGACTGAGTATATCTAGAACTATATATTTCATTAATAAAAAAATTAGGCTATTTTTCTTGTGGTTGGGCTTTTCTTGTCAAAAGAGGCCGATTTTGCCTTTGACGAATAAAAACTTAGACTCGTGACCTCTTTTCATTATTTAGAATAAAATTTAAGTGATGTGGGTGCCTTTAATCTGAATAAAATCGTATATAAACCAAAATAACCTAGTGATAAGATGTGTGAAATGCATTAGATAAACAAAACCGTGTCGAGGCGTCCTTGCCCCCTAGAAGCTCCCATGACCTTCGCAAGAATTGTGTGTGGCTAAATCATTTTTTTCTCGATACACCTCAACATAAAACACGTATCATTTTCGTAGAAGGAAATTCAAGGGGCGATTTAAATGCCTCTTGGCTTACGGGGCTAAGCTTTGGGATTAGCAACCCCTCACTATAACATGTATGTTTTTTCCGTATGGAATCCGGCTTTGGATCTATTTTAAACAATACATATTCGTGTAAAGAAACCGATGGATAAGGATATATGAATCCGTAGTAGCGCTCGTATATGGTACATGATATGGTATAGCTAATCGCTTGTGGATATCGATCATCCAAAAACTAATTAGGAATATCCAAATGTTTCAAACCAGATTATCCAATATATATATTAGTCAAAAGTCAAATCTAATATGAACTTGGTAATTATTGAGTTACTGAGTTCATTTGACGAGCCTGTCTACTCCTAAATTCTAACACCGCTCGAGTTATGGTTCAGCTATTCAATTGTATTTGCAAAATATCGTGGGATACTCAAGTTCAGTCTAATTCATGTCTTCTTTTTTACTCTTTGACTGTTGCAAGGTTCAAAGGTTTAATTGCTCTATAGTTTTGCTAGAAGTATAGTTTATCATAGTATTTTGGAATTCACAACTACTCTCTCTGTTTTTAAATATAAGATGTTTTAGGTGTTCCACATATTGTCTAGATATATACTAAAATGAGTAAAATGAGTGAACATACACACTAAAAACATGTCGAGATATATTTGTATACATATGTGTGGACAAATGATAAAATATCTTATATTTAATAACAGAGGGAGTAGTCATTATCCGCTTCGCTCCATATCCTATATACGGTAGTGAAAAATGTGGTGAAGGGTATTTACCGCCTACTCACAGCTCATGTTTTAATTTACTAGCCTGATATCTGACCACACAAGTCATCAATATTCTAAAACTCTGCATATATTGAGTGTCTAATTGGTAATTTAGAGTTGCTTATATTTGTTCCAAAAAAGAATATTAGATCAAGGACCCACAGTATCTTAGAAAATCACCAGGTGAAGCTCAAATATTAATCGTGCAAAAAGTAACTCAAGCTGCAGTTGGTACAGAAAACAACTTACAATATCGTAAAAACATAAATATTCTCTGTCTCATCTAAGCGGCCAATGATTCTGCAGAGCAACCCGATCAGAGTTTCAAGAAATATACATACTTCTCGCATATTGCAATATATGCAACCAACTATATATAGTATAGGAATGCAACGCTGTGTTTCCCCTAGTCTCATGGGTTGAGATGAAAGAAATAATCACAAATCTTCTATACAACCATCATAGAAGCTTTTACAAAAAGGAGATGAAAGTTATTCTACAATGTTTCGTACAAACGACTCCCAGCCCAAAATTCCATATATAACCGCTGTGGACCGTTCCTCGTAATTTTCATACATCAGGTTGGGAAGGGCGAGCGCGCAAAAACCGCAAGGCACTTCAATCTCCTAGGCTCAAACCACAAGGCACTTCGATCTCCTAGGCTCAAACCGTTGCTAAAAACTAGAAATCCACTTATCATTGCGCTATCGGGCTTGAATATTCAGGTCCATTCTCCGAAGAGGTTATGCTGGAGGAGCCAGCTGATGTGACGTTGCTGTTTGAACTATTCCTTGTGGATTTTGGCTGGAGTTCCATCTCTCTTTGCCTCTCTGGGGCTGGGGGCGCTGCCCCCGCGTCAGCTAGTCTCTTCAGAATGTTCATCATTGTTGGTACAAACTTTGCGGACAGAGAGAGTAGAGCTGGAAGCTGTGTAATATCCAAGCAAAAATATTGGGTCAGATGTTGTTTTCTGGAAAGAAAATAGCAAGCCTGAATGTTGCTTTAATACTCACAAATCCATTTCGGAATTCATTGGCAACGTCTAGTTGAACCCAGAGGGCTTTACCAACAAGGAAAACTACAAACATGACGGCCAGGTACAGTGGATTCCTGTCCATCAAATGAAATCTCAGTCATACCAAATGGATAGATGTCTTAACCAAAACTCATGCATGACTCTGCAGACAAAACAAAGTACCTCAGTAATGTCATAAACTCATTGAATCCAAGCACGGCCATCGCAGCCAGTGCCCATGGAGGAGGCAGCCAGTTGTTGTTTCTCTTATTTGCTTCCTATAGAAGGGAACAGTAAATGGTTAGTAATAATAGTATACACAAGACCGCCTCTCTTCCAAAGAAACTCCAGAAGTATTGGAGATGTGGAAACAACCATAGAATTTTGATAGTGCAAAATGAATAATTGTTGAAATGTTGCTCGCGAGGATACCTGAGCAGCTATGGCTTGAGTGACGGTATACTCAGTTTCGGCCTTAAATTGCCTCCACAGTGATTTGCACTGGACAGGGGAGATTAAAGTTCTCTCCTCTGGGACCTGTTCATATAAATGGCATCCATTAAGCAAATAACAAAGCAATAATTTGTGGCCAAATGGTCTACAAAAAAGAACAGAATATTGCTTCAGGTGACAACACAAATAAATATGACACATTGCCCACAGACCCTTTCCCATGAACTGGAGGCGAGTGGATCAAGCGATTGGATACTCCTATCTGTAGTCCCAGGCCTCGCGGCGTCAACTAGAGCAAGGGAAAGAGTGGTATCAATGTTGTCGCCATCTTCATCCAACCGAATTGCAGCCATTGTAGAAAGCAACTTCATGGACTGCACAGAGAGGAGACTCAAGTTTCAGTTCCTAAGCAAGTTATTATATTTCAAATGGACAGTATTAACATCTGACTTACAGCTGAACGAGCTGTTTTAGTAATTGCTTTTATGTCTTCCTTTCCTGTCCATACTCTTGGCATGGAGTCAGAATCACGATTGAACAACATCGAGAACCTGTAAAATTTTACACATTTTAGTTTTTCACGCAGAAGATATGTCTCTTTCTTTAGTTAGAGCTGAAGCACAGCTCACCTGTCCTTCATGCGGATCAAGACCCTTGCAGCTTCTTCTTTTGCCTTTGATTCAACAACACCCCTTCCATGATTCTCCAACCTCGAAAGCAGTTCTTTCTCAGTAGCTTCATCGAGCTCAAAAGTTGAAATGGCAGATTCAAGACCTGAAACGGCAGCTTTTGTCTCACGTTGAAGAAGCTTCCTAATAGCTGGCCAGGTTTCCTCACTGGCTGAATCTAGAAGAGCTTCAACAGGTTCAGCCAGAGCTTTGGTAAGTTTCCCCTGAAACAGTAGGTCTCAAATTAGAAAAAATATATGTGTTCTGAGTCCTGACAGTTACACCAGTCATTTGAAAAGGTAACCAAACAAATTCGAAAGTGAAGGCAACCTCATATCCGGCACAAAGTTCGGAAAGTTTTGTAGCACGGACTGACACCACATGCGCCTCGATGTCACGCTTAAGCTTATCCTTAACTTTCGAGGAGTCCCAGTTCACTTGTTCAATAGTAGCATCTGCATAATATCCAGGTACGTGACCTTAAGGTGTATGCATTTATGCAGAAAAGGAGCAGACTGCAAGATAAGGAATAACATTCTTTGGACTAATAATATACTTGAAAGTACGTGTTCATTTCTAGCTCAGTTAGTATTTGAAAGGTGCACTAATTTGGCATAGCAGTGCCTCGATGACCGATAATGTATCTATCTCAACTGCCATAAAACAAAACAGCAAATCTGTGATGTTTCTTACAAGGTTTAACTAATATTTATGCTTTGATCCCCAGCTTTGTGCGGCTGGTGCCATTTCCCACCAAGAAATGACATCAGTCAGCAAAATATCAAGTCACGAGTGTCAAATAGTTGGTTCCATGCAGTAGCGGATCCACATTATAGCTGTGGGGTCAGCTGACCCCACAACTATTTAGCAAATCCTTCATATACTTGTGTGTTTTTTATTTAAAAATCCAAAAATAGGTAAAATCTTTGACAATCTTGTATCTGACCCCACAACACCAGCTATACATGTAGTTGACTGGTTTGCAACATAAATGTTTTCCTAATTCCTACGACAGAGGATCACTATTTTCTACAAGCACACGAGCAACGGAGCAAGTACATTAGCAACATTCCTAGAGACATACCTTCAGATCCTTTGTCAAACTTCTCCAGGAAAATCTTGACAGAATCGCGAGCAGCGACAGCAAATCCATCCTTTTCAAGGGCCTTGTCAAAAGAATCCTTGAATGCTTCTAAAGTTCTAGCCCGTAAATGACCCAAAAGTGATTGGTATGCAGGTTGGACAAGCTAGGACACGAATGGAAATTCATGTAAGCATTAAGTCATCAAAGAGAACACTTAACAGTGACAAGAATGCTTAAATCCAAAACTACACAACTAAACAATGAATGGAACATGAGACAAGATCAATGAAGAAAATCTGCAGTCAGGATCAGGCAAAAAAAAATCTAAAACATAACATAATTCTGGCAGGAAAACGAATACAGTAGAATATTGTTGGACCGAACATTAGGTTTTCAGTTTTCTACAAAAATATCCCACTCTTGACTTATCTCTTGCAGAAAATATGGCAATCTTTATACAAAAATGTTAGCATTAAGATTAGTTCCAGGGTTTAATTTCAAGGTACCGTTATGCTGTTCTTCCACTGATCTCTTACAAAAAAATATGGCAAACTGTGTCGAGAAATTAGAATAAAGGTTTGTTCTCCAGGTTAAAGTCCATATTACAAGTATGGTGTATCCATGTATAAAGATGACTACAACGTGCCCGAAGATGACTGCACCCTGTATGAAGCTGACTGATTGGTTCACGTTATGTATAACATAAGTACATAACTCAACTGTTGATTAAATGCTTGGAAGCGAGGAGCGAGGAATTGTCATTTGATACAACAGATTGAAGATTAGACCAAGACAGAAGGGAAAACCTGCAAGAGTTTAGACTCAAGTTGATGTCTTTTTGATGTTCTGACACCTTCATCAAAATAAATAGCCTCTGTGTCATATCTGCAATTTAGACAAAAATAATTGAAACGACAGAAAGATTTCTAAACGCTTATTGTAACTCACAACACAGTCGAGGTCACCCTTACGGTTTTCCATCAAAAAGTAACTCACGGCATACACTAAAATAAGCATGGCTTGCATCTCAGAAAGATGATAACCTATTCATCTATAACAAAGATATATGCTATATGGACTGCTTTTCCGTTTGCAAACACTCAACCCTCATTGGCATGAAATGCTTTTTTAAAGGAGCTAACTGTTGTTCACAGAAGCAGAAGAAACACACAAATGGGGCTCTTGACTCGTTGGCTAGCAGCAATTTACAGGAAATATGTGTCACCGTGTTTCTACTCGGATAAATTTGACTAGAATCAGGGAGCAACTGACTGCCATTTGGGATCCCACCACCAACCAATCTGACTGATAAATGGCTGTAATCAATCCACATAAGTCTTCTGAATTGGGCAACCACAGCCAGGATAAGGAAAACATTACTGACCACAAGAAGGCAATGAAAACTCACTCTGATAAACATCTATCAAGAAGGCTGCTTATCTTCTTCCCAAACCCCGGCACATAGTCACTTTGAACAGCCTCCTCGAATTGTTGCCATTCCTTTATATATTTGTACATATCGTGTCAGTTGGTTTCATGAGCCATGCAGCATTTATTAAGCTTAATAATGTGTACTATAATCACCTCATCAGCCGTAAAGCTGGCAAGTTTTTCATTACCGATTTCCTCACAGCGGACAGTAGCCACCATAACCTGAATTGATTGATGCATATTAAAATATTTCAATATACAATATATGGATAACTCAAATTAGAAAATGGAGGGGGTTGCTCACTTTATGAGCAGGTAGATCAAGGTCTTTGTTCTCCTTGATGACCTTCCAAAAGTGCTGTGAACTGAATGAAAAACCTGATGCTGGAACAACACCACGTCTATCTCCAGCAAGTCCACCAGGAGCAATAGAATGTTGAAACCTCTCTCTCAAATTAGAAACCTTCAGAAATTTAACGCACTATGTTATTCATAGTTCAAAGAAAATAAGTAACAAGCACAAATCTAGTGTCATCTAGGTATAGACATTGTAGTCACACAACCTGCTCCTTAAATAACTCTTCTTTTTCCTCATAACTGTTAAGAGCCACAACTTGTACCTATAAAAAATACAGTGAGTAAATCTAGCTGATGCATATACAGTATAAACAAGCAAAAAGGGTGTGGTAAGGATTTTACATTGAAAAAATCACTGAGTGGAGTTTCTTTATGGGCATGAGGTTTAGGAACACCGTCCCATATCTGCAAACAGATGAAAACAGTTTAGCATACTGAAAGCAAAAAAATAATGATCAGGCATAGGTAGGACATGGACTATCAATAAATTATGTACCTTCTGAATATCTTCCCTTAAAATAGGTTCAAGATTTTCCAGAGGTGTCTGTTTATAACCAAAAAAAGGGTGTCATATTAATCCAGTACAAAGAAAAATAGGTGCAGGAAGTAAAAAACAAGGTTACTAACAGTTTCTTTCGAAAATATCATAGTTTATAGCCTAGAATGCACCGTGTGAATCCCCTCACCTTTGATTTGTCACGAATAACAAATAACATTGTTGTTTTGCGAGGACTGAACAATCTCATCATGACCTACACAGATAGAAGATATATTAGAATATAATAACTCTCCACACCCCTATAAAGAGTAAAAAAAGAAAAAATACAGAATATCCCAGTGCAGTTTTACCAAACATGGAAAATAGGAGAAAATGGCAGAAAAAACCTAACCTGGAAGACGGTCTTCAAAAGCGGCTTGTTCGCAGCCTGCTCTCTCCCAATGTCATGGCACCACCTATGGAATTGAAGAAAACAATTGATTAAATGTATTGTCCAATTTAGGGACTAATAAGTTCAACATCATCAATTAGGGGAACAACTTACATATTGATCAACACAATATCCGAAACAGCCAAAGCAAATAACGCACTTTGCTTCTCAAAGGCGGTGTCATCCTGAAATTACGTGGATCAATTAGACAGTGGAATAAAACCTCCATAATCCAAAACGTAATAACTAGCAACCATCTCATGAGCAATCATATGGGTCAGAGCGAGCAAATGTTGGCTTCAGCTCGTGAACTTGAAAGCAGAAGTCAAGACACAACAGTCAGCACATTATTGCGTTTACTCAATAAGCTAGATCTCATCATCCATTACAAGTTGGAAATATGATGAAATGAAATCAAAGGGGGCCCTTACAGGTTTGTAAGCTGAAGACAAATATAGTGTAGCTTATTGGAGATGCCCTACCTGACTCCCTAAATTAATGATATAAGATGCAAGAAAAACAAAATATTCTTGTCGACTGTCGACAAAAAGAAAGTGAATTTAAGCATGTGCCTTCTGTGATAATACATGCTTCAAACAATTTTGAATTGGGGGATTCTTATTTGTTCATTACCTCGCCCCTCTCTCTTCCATCAGTGCCTTCCAAATCCATTACAAGAGTGCATGGCTCAATATTCTGGGCATGCGCCATCCATATACCTTTGGTTGTCTGTGACCTGAAAATTTGAATAAATGCTAGTTAGTGGACAGAAGAAAGCATATATAAAGAAGGCATGTAAATATAAAAGAATGACAACATACCTTCCTCTGAAAGCATCCATCTCCCTAAAATTTGTGCGGAAAAGATGATTCAAAAGTGTACTCTTTCCTGCAAAAGATAGGGTTAGGGAGGGGTCATTGAGGACCAATGGTATAACATATAACTGGTTAAAGTTAAACAGGATAACAGCGATGAGGAAAGAGCGAATCATACCACTACTTTGTGGGCCCATTATTGATACAACAGCATATGAGAGCCCACATTCGGCCAATTTAACTTCCTTCAAGAAGGTCTCCAATCCAGATACATTGAAAACACCATCTCCATCAATAAGCTGAATGGAAAGACATGGTTCCTCCATTTCTGCAAGACAGGAAGGTATAAAACCATCACATTTAAGCTAGGGAAGGGGAAACCAAAAGAGATGAGCGCCTACGAAATTTCCAGAAAGAACAAATGGAATAAAAGTAACACGCAGATCTCGATGTGAGTCCTTCAGTTTTTAGGGCTGCAAGGGCTACTGCAATGCAGCTTCTGGAGCATATATGCAAAAAAGTTGTCAAAGAGATAACTTTTGGGAGTTATCAGGTGATGATTAGTGCATTTGCCCCGTGAAATGAAAACGGGAGCATTAAATGGGGGAGAGAGCTATGGGCAGTCGAATGTTACTGATGTACTGAGGGGAGCAAATTGATGAACGCATACGCTTATACGGCTTTCCTCTGGTCAAGCTACGATTCACTACTACAATTACAATTATTACTACAGATCGCACACCGTACAAGCTCGCATGCAACCCAATCAGACATACTGTATGTCACGCGGATCACGCAATCCCTGAACATATATACTCCCAGAAGGAAGTTCCACGGCAACTTACAGTGGCAGTGCTACCGCAAGAATCATTAACCCTATCGAGATCGTACGGGCGGGGGTCACGAAATCAAGGGGGAGAAAGCTTTGAAAAAAAGCCCGAGTCTTTCGAGCCGATCCAGCGGGAGGAGATCCAAGCACGCGCAGCGACCTCCAGGCGGATCGAGCGCCGCGGGCCCGAATCTCCCAACAGGCATAAACCCCCAAAACCGAAGGGGGAACCAGCTAAATCTACCGGTCCGGCGGCCACCGACGGGGATTGGAGCAGCTCCCCGCATCGATCTGGCCGCCTATTAGGAAGCAAATCACCGTACAACGCGATGACCAACAAAAAAGCAGGGGAGGGAATCAAAATCCGAGACCCTGGGATGAAGCGAGGGAGCGATCCGGGGGGCGTTCATCGGATCAGCGAGAGGGGCGTGAGGGGGAGGAATACGCACCGTGGAGATTGCGTTGGAGGGGGCCACGTCCGGCGGTCGGCGTCGGCGTCGGCGGCGAAGGATTGGGGGAAGGAAACGGGGTGGGGGCGAGGAGGAAGAGAGAGGAGGAGCACGACGGCGAGGCCTTTTTAAGGGGAAGTCGGTAATTTGTGAATTTCGAAAAGAAGGAGAGGATTGTATATGAACGGTAAATAGGAAGGAACGGGAAAGCACAAAGAGAGGAGAAAGAAAAGGGAAAATGTTCCGGTTTGTGTTAGGGTGTCGCCTACGGCTGGTACTAATGTGACAGTACCCATTGTATTTTTAAAATATATAAAATAAAAGGTTATGACCTAAAATTAATAACGCCGAAATAGATACAATGTGTTGAACCCAATTTATCTATACCTCTTATAAAGCAAAACTCCACTAAATGCATTTATTATTTTTCTATCTCAACATGCAATCTATCCACATCATCCATGCTATTAGCCAATCAATTCTCCATGTCATTTCCACTAATACTTATTAATATACACATCATACATTTCTCCAACCATCTAATAGTTCACATTAACAATATATAATACACACACAATTCATGTATATGAAAATTTAGTACGTAGACTATGACCAATTGATTTTCACATATTATTTAATATGTCATACATTTTATACCATTTTATTTACACCATATAGTTTCTAAAGTGATACCCGCTGCAACGCGCGGGGTATCTTCTAGTTTATAACAAAGGACTGTACACACAAGAAAAGGACTACCAAGGAGATTAGAGCCGAATGCGAGAAACAGGGCGCGACCATCTAATGAGAGCTACGGCGAAAAAGATGAGCACTTTCAGGACGGCAAAGTTGTCGTACCCTAGCTCACGTTAGAGTTTGCACGCACGAACACACGCCATCCACCGCCGAGACCGACTACACCATCTAAGGTAGCGCCACCACAAACATCACCGCCATCGTCCACGCATTGCCGTTGACAGGTTCAAGAGGATAGGCCCAAAAGGGTGAACGCCAAGGTGTAGAACAAGCTACCAACTTTACCAGAGAAATCCCGACGAAGAAACGACACCAAAGTACCGGAGCCGTTGCCACGCAACTTTTGGAGAGCCACACGTTGTGAACTCAAAGTCGGCATCTTCTAGAAGAGCACAACGCTAGAGCGCCACCACCGCCTCATCCGAGGATTTTGGATTTTTTATCTGGAGCTTAGAAGGACTAACAGGAGCCGCAATGACAGCTTCAAGAGGGATATGGCGTCCATGGACATCGCCGCCGCGGCCCAAGAAGACCTCTGGCAAATATTTCCCCTCGGACGATATGAACGATGTCAAGATCGCTAAACCCGATGATATCGACCCCGACAACATTATCAAGCCTACTTTCGAGGGGGGACACCCACAAGCCATGAGATGCTGAAAAAGTAGTGCCATGCGGAACCCGAGTCGTTGCAGAAACAACGCCAAATCGACTTCGAGGCCTTGTAGAGGCAGAAGGAGGAAAAATACATGGAGTCGTTTCTTGGCATCTTTCCAGAAAGATCATTCACCTCGGTCGGTGAACCATAGCTAACTCCCCTTGTAGACGGACCCTCTGTAATTTGTAAGTTGTAATGTATTATCTGATGATCAAATAGAGGAAATCGTTGACACTTGAATGACTCTAATCTATCTATCTTTTTATAAAGCAAAATCGCACTAACTACAATTAATGTTTCTATCTCAACATGTAAGTTATCCACATCACTTACTCTTTTAGCCAACCAATTGTCCAAATCAACACACTACATTCATTACTTATTACTCCCTTCGTTCCTAAATGTAGGGTGTATAGTTTTCTGCACGAATATTAAGACATGTGTATTTTGCATACAGTGGGCTCATTTTTCTTCTGAAAAAATCGTGAGAGATGAGTTATTAATAGGCACAAAATGAATATAATCGTTTAATCCCTCTTTTAAGACTAGGTCTCATTTTTGGATGGGTCAAATTATCCATAAATAGCAAATGCACCTTATATTATGGATTTTGCTTCAAAAAACTATACACTTTACATCAAAAAACAGAGGGAGAATCTATCTCTGCATGCAACTATCCACATCATATTTTCTTTTAGCCATTAAATTGTCCATGTCATCCTTTGTTTGCTCTTCGATTGATAAGAACGCACCATCCCACTATGTTATTACCAAATTAAATCATGTGCTAGGAGAACACCGGAATTAGTTTTGTCACTCATGTTAACTTTTTTTCTTTTATATTTCTGTAGTAAATTTCAAATTTCATACGTTTATTAGATTTCTTAAGAGATACCCGCTGCAACGCGGGGATGTCATTCTAGTAATTTATAATATATAATGACATGATCGAATATGTTCACGCTAGTAAAATACGCCTTATGTTAGACCTAATCGAGTTGTATCAAACTTTGATTCGGGTTCATGGGCCAATAAACCGATTAGCTGTACTGTAAGAATAGACAAATCGCAGTTGTCTTGTCAAACTCGACTCCCGAGCATACTGTATTTGGCTTCAGAGCAGAACCGAGTCGCGTTTATTTGACAGAATCGACGTATACACAAGTCGGCTCCATGCCAAATATTTTGGGTTTTGACGACTTTAGCTGGCTGTCAAGACTGATCATCAAGTCGAGTAACTGTTACTCCATCTGTTTCATAATATAAAATCTTTTAGATATAACTCAAGGTTGACTATGGAGGGAAATAAGTGAATCTACACATTAAAATGTGTCTATATACGTCTACATTTACATATGTACGAATCAAAAAAACTAAAAATACTTTTTTTTAGAAATGGGTGCCCCAGCCTTTGCATCATGATGATGCACACAACCTTTTATATTTAAATAAAAGTAGCAAGAGAGTATGAATCAGTTATTACAAATCACGGATCAGCCAAAGTGGCTACATGAATCAACCAGCGAAACAAAGCTACTAAGAATAGACTACTCATTGAAGTCTTCTAGTATGTTGTCACCCATATTGGCAGCAAATAGCTCGGACGACCGCCATAATACGGGTACATCCAGACTCCATGGTATCTTGTTGCTCCGACGGGAGAAGGAATGACCATAGACGAATCCAGTAGATAGCACGATGAACGACCTGCAAACAATGAGCATCTCTGACCTTGTTAAAAACCACATCATTGCGACAGTTTCAAACAGCCCATAAGAAAGCACAAACACCAATGCGAATATGTGCTTTAGTCATTTTATCAACTCCATTAAGCCAATGCCCAAACAAATTTGCAACACTAGTTGGTGGGGTAATATTGAAGGTGAAATGAAATAGTCTCCAAATGTCCGTGACAAACGGACAGGATATAAAAAGGTGCTCCACGGACTCCTCCGCGGGACAAAAGGCACATTTCTTACACCCGATCCAGTTCCTTTTAATCAGATTATCCTTAGTAAGAATAACCTTTCGTCTTAAAAACCACATAAAGATTTTTATCTTAAGAGGAACTTTCAATTTCCATAAGTATGTATGTAAAAAAGGGGTATGTCCATGCATCATATCCGAATACATTGATCTAACCGTAAAGACACCATTAGTAGTCAAGTTCCATTTAAAGCGGTCATCAACATTCGATAGAGTGACATGCATCAATCGCTCTACTAGTCTCAGCCATGATAGCCATTTGTTATCAGTGAAGGTTTCTGAAATTCAATGTTTAACGGATTATTATACAGAACATGCGCCACTAACACATTTTTGTGTCTAACAATATTAAACAGGGAAGGATATTGAACAGCCAACGGCTTGTTCCCAAGCCATGTATCCTCCCAAAATCTTGTTTGCCGACCGTTACCCACAACAAAAGAACCCCTCGTAAAGAATTCAGTCTTTACCGCCATAATACCCTTCCAAAATGGAGAGTCATTAGGTTTTGGTTCACATTGGGCAAGCGTTTTCTCACTAAGGTATTTGTTGCACAACAGTTCCTGCCAAACCCCCTTTTCATTTAAAATCTTATATAGCCATTTGCCAAGAAGACATTTATTTTTAATATCTAAAACCGCTATACCCAAACCCCTTGATCCTTCGGCCGACAAATGATATTCCATCTAGATAGGCGGTACTTTCTCTTATGTTGATCACTTTGCCAGAAAAACGAGAGCGAAAGTAATCCAACCTCTTCCGCACCCCCACTGGGATTGGAAGAAAGAGAGTAAAAACATCGGGAGGCTAGTTAAAACTGAGTTAATCAAGACAAGACGATCACCATATGATAACATCTTGCCTGCCCAACACCCTAACTTCTTTTCAAACCTATCTTCAATTATTTTCCATTCTTTTTTAACAACCTTCGGTAATGAATGGGAATACCCAAGTATTTGAAAGGTAATTCACCCATGCCACAACCGAAAATTTGACAGTACTCATTTTTACTTCTTTAGCCTTGCCAAAACAGAAAAGCTCACTTTTATGAAAATTTATCTTGAGCCCAGAAAGTTGCTCAAACATTGATAAAATTAATTTCATATTTACGGCTTTGTCTAAATCATGTTCTAAGAACAAGATTGTGTCATCAGCATATTGTAGTATGGACACCCCCCATCAACAAGGTCAGGTATGAGAGCCCCCACTTGACCATCTTCTTTTGCACGCGCAATGAGAACAGCCAACATGTCCACCACTATATTAAACAAGATTGGAGATAGAGGATCACCTTGACGTAACCCTTTTAGCGTCTGAAAATAATGACCAATGTCATCATTCACTCATATCCCCACACTTCTCCTTGAACGAAACGTCCTACCCAATCGCACCACTTTGGATTAAAGCCTTTCATGCAAAGCTTGTTGTAGAAAGGACCATTTAACTTTATCATATGCTTTTTCAAAATCAATTTTGAAAAGCACACCATCAAGTTTTTCCTTTTTAGTTCATGTATTGTTTCATGCAAGACAACTACCCCCTCGAGATGTTTCTACCCGGCATAAAGGCTGTTTGTGTAGGCCTTACCACCTTGTGGGCAATTAACGAAACACGATTCGTACCCACTTTTGTAAAGATCTTGAAACTCACATTAAGTAAACAAATTGGTCTATATTGCTCAATTCTACTCGCATCCTCTTTTTTGGGTAATAAAGTAATCACCCCAAAATTTAATTTATAAAGAGGTAATCACCATTTTGAAGTTGTGCAAACATGGCCATCAAGTCAGCCTTTATCACACTCCAAAATCTTTGATAAAATTCAGCGGGAAACCCATCCGGTCCCGGAGCTTTATTATGCTCCATTTGAGAGATAGCCTCAAACATCTCTTTTTCAGTAAAGTTAGATGTTAAAATGCTATTTTCTTGTGGTGATATTTGCGGTAGATCAGCGATAAAGGACTCGTCCAAGGTAAAACAGCAAGGTTCAGGCGCTCCAAATAAGCGTTTGTAAATTCTGAGATGAACACCTTCAAGTTGTTCTGTCCCACAATCGTTCCCTCGTCCTGTTCTAATTGGAAGATCTTTTTCTTTCGATGTTTGCCATTTGCAATGAGATGAAAGTATCTAGTATTATTTCCCCCTTCTTGAACATGTTTAACCTTTGCCCGCTGAGCCCATTTAGACTCTTCATCACGTCTTAGTTGTGTCAAATACGCGTCCGCCTCTTTCTTAGCTGCACTTTCAGCCACCGACAACGGAACGGTTTCAGCCTTGATATCTAACTCATCAATTAAAAGACAAAGTTTTTGTTTCCTTTTATATTCTCCACTAATATTCTTTGCCCAACCCCGAGATATTGCGCAAATGCCTAATTTTACTCTGCCACCTTTCAACCGGTGACGCTCCGGCGGTAACAGAAGCCCATTCTTTACATACCATCTCATAAAAACCCTCTTTCGCAACCAGGAGAGTTCAAATGAGAAAGCCGATTTGTTTCCGATGTGAGCCTCAACTCCCGAATCTATAATTAGCGGTGTATGATCAGACCCCGTGCGGGTCATCGCATGTACCGTGACAAGAGGATATTTTTGTTCCCATGGAACGCTCGCAAGGAAACGATCCAACTTCTCATACGTTGGAACATCCCGCCTACTGGCCCAAGTATACTGCCTCCCGGAGAGCTCAAGTTCTCTGAGGCTAAGACTTTCAATTATTGCATTAAAAATAAATGGCCATCTTGCATTAAAATTCGAGTTATTTTTCTCCTCTTGTCTTCTAATATATTGAAATCACCACCCACCAACATAGGTAGTGATTCATTCTCGCAAATCCGAACAAGTTCGGCTAGAAAATCAGGTTTTTGTGCTTCTTGCGCAGCCCCATAACCACTACAAACGACCACACGAAGCCATCATGTTTTGACTTTAATTGAATTTAACACAATAGTCACCTGCTACAACATTTTGTATACATAATGACACATTGTTAAAACCAGCTAATATACCACCAGACCGACCATGTGGTGGTAAACAATACCACGAATAATCCATTCCTCCCGCAAGCTGTTTTAAAAACGGGTTGCAAAATTGGATCTACCAGTCTCAAAATAGCAACAAAATCTAATCTTTGCTCTCTCACCGTCTCTTGAATCACATTATGTTTGGCCGTATCTCCTAACCCGTCGCTGTTCCAAATCATACCTTTCATCTTACTTTTTGTTTTTAGCTTTTCGATTCTAGCACTTCGTCTATTAACAGATAGGCCATTGCCTTTCTTTGTCGTTCTCTTTCGACGTACTGTAATTCCTTCAGTACCCAATTGGTCTAAGGAATTGTCCTCCTCATCATTTTCTAAATCTTCAGAAATGTTGGATGCTCTTTTTATAACAAGGCTTTCATGTTTGTCATCTCAACCTCTTTCAAATTGTTTGTAGAAAAGTAACTGCTCTCTCATTCTCAATTTTTTTAATGGAGTTTACCGAATTAGCAATTTTAGAAGGCGAGTTGCCCAGAGAAATCCCAAGCCTAGAAGCCCTATCCACAATGACCTCATTCGGCAAAGAAATAAACGAAAGTTTGTTTGGAGATGTACCTGAACCCCATAGCAGATCCGAGATTCAGCCAAAGACATCGCCTTCTCCATCTGAGGTGCATCAGCATTGGGCTTCATCTTCAATCTATCACTTGATCGAAGACCACTCACCATCGGATTCTTGATACCGCCATAAGCAATTACTTCTTCCATGCTCGGTTTCTTTTTTGGTGAGACACAGGAGTATGCATTATATCCTGTATGACTTCATTTTCAGCCTGCACATTATCATGTACACAATCATTACTATGTGAACATGTATTAGTTGCAGCTGCCTGCACCACCACATCCGATGGTACGGCTATATTAGGCGAGCATACCTCGTTGTAGACCTCCATCACCAATCCTTCCGTCGGTGCATTCACCAACGAGTTGCCTAGGGCTCCAGCATGCAGCTCCTCCGCGAGAAACAGCTCAGTAGTGGCTGTGACCATTGTCTCAGCACACATAGATGCCGCCGCAGTAGAAGAGGATAATGCTGCCTCAGCGGCAGTCATTTCTTCGTTCTGTACCGAAGCATCAACATCTGTGACCCCGGTAAATCTTCTTTATCTTGAACCAGCGCAGATGAGTCAAGTTCCTGTACATGATCACAAACATTAGAGGTCACATTAACCTCAAGTTGAACATGATCAGACAAAATATCATCATACTCCGAAGGTCCATTTACCTTGGGGGTATTAACAATAGTCTGGGGCACAAAATCCTCATTTTCACTAACAACATATGTCTCCTGCAATGAGAGGCAGTAATGAATTCTCTATTTAAATTCTTTGAGCAACTAGAGAGAATAAAAGTGTTAGTACTAACCACTGGAGTATCAATCATCTCCTCACTTGGTTGCACTTCCACAACAGGACCATCCTGCTTGTTCTTTCCTTTCTCCATAGAGTTTTGTTGTGCCCAAAAAAGACGGATAGCTTCCATACTTTCCTTCAGCCTCGGTGAGAAAACCACACCAGTTTTGAGTTGTTGCTGTGGGACGTTACCATCCCCACCCCCACTTCTCTTGCGCACATCAGGAGTGCCTTCTGATTTTTCTCTTCCTTGAGACTGATGTTCTTGCATACCAGAAGAGGGAGGTACATTATCCTTCTTCGGGTCCCCGACCCATCATCAAAATCCATGCCATCATCTCCCATACTTTCATCACCCGCATCAAAGAAGTCTTGCTCTACCTCAAAAGTCAAGTTGTAAAAACCATCCTTGATAAAAACGGGGAGTCTTTTTGGTATTTTGTTTGATCAACACATCCAATCAGAATTCTCAAAACGCCATGCTGTCTAGTGTACGCCATATCAAGCTTAAATGTCTTTCCAAACATGAACCCGAGAGCCCATAGCGCAAGGAAATCACCTTTGCGTTTTGGAGGGATACCATGCATGCGTACCCAAACTTGAGGTAACTTGGTCATGGGCTCACTTTGTGCTAACCAACTATCAACAACCATCTCACAAGGGCTATTGTGCACATGAAACATACCAAACAGTTTCAGCCTGTCCAATTCAGCTTTTGAAGGAAATAGCACCTTAAAGAAGTTGTGTCCCACTTGTTCTACCTCCCAAACATAGTCTACCGGAACCACCCTTTGCAGCTGCCTAGTGACCTGCGGGATTATCAAATCTCCTCCAGTTACTATAACCATTCCAAGCCTTGTATTTTCGTTCTTAGGTCTACACGTATCTGTGCATGGCATCCCAAAGAACGTAAGATCCTCGTGAGCATATCCATATATCTCAAGCTGAGGTTTTGGAGCATCAAGAGAGGACATTCCTCTGCCATATGATCAAAATTTCACAATTGTTACACAAAGTTGCCTTGCAATCAGAGAGCACATGACCTGAAAAGCCGCA
This sequence comes from Poa pratensis, assembly GCA_947311845.1. Lineage (NCBI taxonomy): Eukaryota > Viridiplantae > Streptophyta > Magnoliopsida > Poales > Poaceae > Poa > Poa pratensis. The sequence goes on along the minus strand of CAMZMU010000056.1, from coordinate 7,012,175 downwards.
ACGAAAACACTTCGTACTCTTCCCTTTCTTTGCGATACCGCCATTCTCCTCAGGAAGCTGGTCCTCCACACGTCCTGCAGTGCCTTTCGTGGACTGCACAGCCTGCTGCACCAGCTGCTGCGCAATCGGCATGAGAGCCTCAGCCGTAGCAGAAACTTGAGCCGCGGCAGAATCCTTAGCCGTTGTAGGCTCCCACCGCGGGATCGGTTTACGTGGCATATGATATTGCATGTTATTGAAGCCAGCACCCCTGAAAACTCCATTGCGTCCAGCACCAAAGTCACCACTAAATCCACGACCACCCGATCTTCCATTGTAACGTCCGCGGAATTGGTTACCCGGACCGTGCCAGCGTCCACGATTCCTAGCAAAATCAGTACCAGCATGAAACTGTCCATAGGGGTTACCTCCATTGAACTGCCCCTGCGGATGATTGTTGCCACGCCAGCAGTACGGTTCTGGCCCGCGGCTCCACTCGGACCCCGACCTCAAAGTTTGGAGTCGGAGCACCACCATTGCCCGTGCCACGGCCAGCAGGACCACCATAGCCACGTCCCGCTGCCCGGCCACCTCGATCACCGCCAGCACCATTCCATCCGCCGCTTCGGTTGGACATGTTGACAACCCTAGGCGCCGGCGAAAACCCGTGTCCCAGAAACCCTAGCCGCCGCTGTCGCGAGCGATAGGAATATCTATAATGCTGGTCATGGTTTTCGGGCGCATTAAGCCTGCGATCACAGCCCAAATGGCTAGAATCGTGATTCGGCAGGCCCAGAGAATTATTGCTTTGTTGTGGGCCCAGTGGCACCAACAATTTGAAAGATTTTGAATTTGGATCCAACAATCCGCAATTAACGCTCGTCGTCTTCCTCAACCATGGCGAAACCATGCCGCCATGGCTGACCTTCGAGGCTGAATGAAACCGGCGAGCACGACAGACCAATGTCCATCCCTCGGCCGATGCCTCCACCGGTTCCACCCACGTAGTAGGTGAAAGCACGGGCAGATTAAACGACCTAACCGTCGAGATCTTAGACGAGCGTCCAGACGGTGAACCCAACCGAAAGGACGATGACGATGTAGGACTTACCGACGATGGCGACGTGACCTTCAGTGTCTTCGCCGCCCAACACTGACCCTTCCGCTTCTCTTCCTTCTTTAGCCATCTCTTCTCCTTAAGATCGCACAACGGCGAACTAGCCGGTGTACGACACCGGTACCTCAGCGACCCCTCCGGCGAGGGCTGCCCTGAGTCCTCGCCCTCGTCGTCGCTAGACCCCGGTGACGCCACCCAAAACCTACCTGTGGGCGGACCCCCGCCTGCGTCGCAAGCGGAGTCGCCCTTCGAGTCATGGTAAAAAATACTTATATTTAGGAACGGAGTTAGTACATCGAAATATATGGTAGATGTATCAGAAATGAAAATGGCAATTGCAGCAGTAACCACTAACTAGCGGAATACGATTGCACATCCGTCTGTTAAATATACCACGTGATAGCAATCCTTGCACGTTGTAGATGAGTGGAGTCATGATAAAGGTCTTTGACGTGTTTGTTCGCCATCTTTCGAGGAGAAAAAAAAAGTGTGGCCATCATCAAATCGAAGTCGTTGGGAGCCCAAAGGTGGCCGTCGATGCCAAAGTAGCCACCCGAGGCAGCTATAATCGACCCAGTCGGTGCCGCCCACGCTAGAGTAGTTCAACCCTTTTCGCACTTTGGATCCTGCTTTTCTTTTATATATGGACCTCGGATGTTTGTCCCCATTCGAATTGCATCTTAATCATAGAAATATAAGTTGTTTGGTGGGGAGTATTATTTTTCTGGTACGTCGTCTTTTCCTTACGGCGAAACTGACTTTAGAGAAGCTGCAGCTAAAGAGCGGGGTTGGACTGCTTTCCGCTCGTCTGGCCATCTCTAGCCGTACTGTTTTATAGCCTGATTACGATAGCTGTGTCTTGCAAAGAAAAAGAAAAGACTAGGATATGCTGTTGAGTTGTGATCTAAATTCAGTTGAACGCTATATGCAGATAAGAGGATACGGATCATTATCGATGTTGGTTACCACCTCTTTATATACCGCGTGTAAGCCGTCGCATAGGACAAGTCGAATCGTTGTAATTCCCGATGTTGTAACCTCTCTCAATATAGTGAAAATTTATTGATTGACGCCCGCGATTTTGGAGTCCTTTTTTTACATTAAAATCTTGTGTCCTCTGTGTTTGTGTTTGTTGTTCATCGTTCCATTTTGCCGATGTGACATATAAGATAAAACTTGTTGGAGGTACATATTACTGCAATACGGGATGCCAATGAATATAAATATCCAGGACCAAGTAGGCTTGGGGTGGAGGTGTTTGGTATAAAAAACACATGTTTTACTTAGATTGAAGATTTGGTGCTCGCGAGCTCGAGTGATCTCACTATTTTCGAAACATTATATAGCCGTCGCATAGGAACACATTGTTACACTTAGTTAGAAGGTTAATGGATGTTCATCTTTCGCATGCGAACAATTTGTTTCGGTGGAACTCACACTTTTAGGATTGGTTACGGTTCTATGTATTTGACTCGATGAATGATTATACTCCCTCTAATCCAAATAAATGTCGCTCGAATAATTATGAAGTTTTGCTTCGTATTCTCATTTTGGCGACACTTAAAAAGGATAGGAGGGGAACTAAATTTCCTTGTAAGTACATAAGAAAAATCAAGGTGGCATTAAAGATAATCATTTTCATGTGGTTCCTATATAGAAAGGTCTTACTAATATAGGATAACCTTGCAAGCGAAAATAGAATTGATTTGACACGTGTGTTCTGTGATTACGAAAATTTTATCTACCAATTATTTATCGCTTGTCTCTTTTCTCGTCTTGTTTGGTGGTTAGTATAGTTTACTTTCAATTTACCACCATCGATCAACATAACGAATTGTTTGGGAATTAGTTGACAGGTACTAACAAAAAGAACAAATAAATGATATGTGTGGGGGTTTATGCGTTGTTATGGTCTTCAGAAATTACGGGAATGATATAGTTTTAATTGGAATGGAAATGCTAGGTTATTCGCAGGTTTGTGCACTGGATCCATATGGGTGATCTTAGCTCCCACCAGCGGAAATTAATGGTCGCATGGGTTATTTTCATCCGGGCTGACTGGCATGCGACATTTAGATAGATTAGATGTTGCGTAAGCATCTGCCGCGACACGAGAGGAGGGGACGAGGGAGGAGGAGGGATGAGCGCGCGGGGGAGGGGTGTGTGTGTGTGGGGGGTGGCGGGGTTAGGGTTTCCTCCCAGCCGCCTCGCGGGGGTGACATGAGAGGATTTCCCCGATGGTTGTTTGTTCATGTTAAATTACCAAAAAAAAAATAGCGGGAGAATTTCACTTTCCCGGCCTATGCACCAAACATGCACACATCTACAAGGATATTTATCTTAATGCGTAGCCTCACCACGCATCAATCCTGGTCCTTTAATGTTTTTTATAAGTATAGAGATTTTTATATTAATGAATGGTCTCCCATACACCAAACTTGATCCTCAAGAAAATTAAATGGGGAAAACCTGTATGCATCACGCTGGGAATTGAACGCAGGTGGTAGGCCGCACAACCGCATGCCTAACCACTGAGCCAAGGCTCTTATTGTTTTCCCTATCCGTTGGAAAATTAGGCAATAATTTCATAATTAATTCTAGAATATTAAACATGACAATACCAGCTACTAACATGTGAAATACGAACACACTAGACGTACTAAGCAACATGAACCGTAGCAACATATACGCCAACATGTTCATAGTAACACAGTAGTTCGGAATACGTCGCACGTACCGAACGGTCGTAGAGAAAGTAGTCGTCGATGCAACCAAGTTCAGCGCTTCCAAATTGGCAGCGAGGTTGTTGATGACGGCGACGTTGGTGAAGACGGGTCGAAGTAGACGACGCTTGAGGCGGCGGTAGGCAGGACCGCCGGACTTGTTTGGAAGACGACCCGTGGTGGAAACGGCGCGAGCAGTCGCGCGAGGCGCTTCCCAAAAACCTAATTCGCCCTCTCCCGTACAGGATCACAAAGGCAACTGGTTCCGGAGACATGCTCTCCCGATCGCCGGTGCACGCCGACGCTCGGGATGGAGTAGACTACGGTGGCGACGCAAGGCGCGAGATGTGGCAAAACCTAGATTGGTTCGGTGTGTGACGGTGCACGCAGTGCACGACAATATATTGTGTGGCTTGGAAAAACCCTAACCTGCAACCCGCGGCGCGTCGTGACGAGACGAGCGAGTGGCGGCGACGGCGGAGTAGGAGTAGGAGTGCGCGGGAGAGAGCTTTCTATTCTCACAAGCACACCAAGTAGCACAACACTCCACTATATAAGGTGGTGCAACTCTCCTCCAACTAGCAATGTGGGACTAAATTTTAGCACCTCCCACAGCCAGCCATGCAAATGCACATGGGGCAATTTAAGATTTCAAAAATTGCTTATTTGGGCTGCCCACTAATGGGCCCAAATTCTAACACTATCATCGCGTTTTTAGAACCCGCAAAACCGAAGCGGCCCCTAGAATGCAAAGTCTTGTTTCACCGTAGGTCTTGATTGGAGTGAATTATCTTCAGTTATCTGTTAAATGTCATATATGCTGAACTTATAAACACAACTTTTCTTTATACAAATATGAAAATAAACATCGTTCCCAAACATTTCCTACTAGTTGTGCTTAATGCTCAAACTATTGATAAAAGTTACACCAAACTATTGATAAAAGTCTAGAGTATAGAGCAATAATTCATATATGTATTTAATCCCAACAATGGCTTACTCTGCCTTCCCCATATCCATGCATTCTACTCACTCCGTTCCATTTTAATTGATTCACATATATCTACATATGGATGCATTTAGACACATTTTAGTGTTAGGTACATCCATATCTAGATATATGTGAGCCAACTAAAATGGAACGGAGGGAGTAGTAGTTTTAATCGGGAAAATCGTGAAGATGGGCATCCACATCTAGAACAGTGATTAGCTGATGATGATGAGACGACAAGCACATGAGGTCAGGAGAAATGGGAGATGGAATAAGGAGTCAGATGTGGACAAATCTGATGGGAGCGGCGCGTGAGCGCAGATCTTCTCGCTCGAGTACCAATGGCACGGCGTCCCCTGACGGCGACAAGCAGCACGTGATCCAGCAACGCCCGCACATGCAAGCAAACGGCAAACTGTGTGACCACACGCGCGCGCGTGACAAATTGTCAGCTCGGAGACTGGCTCGGGATCAGCAAGCAGTAATAATAAAGCTTAGATCAAGCCAAGGTAACTATGCTAGTTTAAGCTAGATTAAGCATAACGAACTGGTCACTAGGCCAGTTTTAAATATTTTTTCTTCGCTTTGATGATCTGCTAGCTGCACCGACCTGGAAGCAGCCGTCCGTAGCCGTAACACGTGCCCCCATTGTAGGTAGCCCCGGTCTTGATGTCGTCACTGCCTATAGCCAATGCACAAGCTACACGAAGTTTATCTACAAACAAGCTACACGATGTTAATCAGGAGGATGCTTTGCCACCTTAGGCTTGTTTACCTCTAGTGTATTTTTGGGATGGGAGGGATTATCCTGGATCCCGGAAAATCCCCACTAGTTTGTTTACTTCTAGTGTATTTTAGGGGATGGGAGGGGATAATCCCCAAATATCCCCCACCAACCCTCACATTTTTGCCTAACACAAAAACTCTAGTCCATACTACTGTATTTTTGGGGAAAAGTATTTGTGGGGATTTGTGGGGATTGGGTGTTCACCAAATCCCCTCCCATCCCCACTCTTCCCATCCCCTAAAATACCTTTGCAGTAAACAAGGCCTTAGGCATGAAGGCACCACGCACGTCAGCATTACTACCTCTTCACGCTATTAGGTTGGTGTATGTACTATCTGCTATCCATGTCTGAACTTAGACCGTGGCTATCCATGTCTGAACTGAACTTGACCGGATTAATATCAGCAGCAGCAGCAAAAGAAGAGTGGACGACAACATAGAAAGACATCCCCACAAGTAAACGGGCAAATGAACCGGATAGCTTCCACTGATAGATTCTCGTCCGGTAGCACCTTCATTTGGATAAGTTTTCCAGAAAGTGATTTTGGCTCCTGAGTTCCAGTGCTCTCTCCGTTCAATTATTTTTTCAAAATCATATTTGCGAGTTTCAAAATACTTTATATCATGGTATACACGAAAATAACAGTTAAAACTTAGAGATTTGGAAATATGCATACATAGATCTACATTTTTTTATTTTTTGTGTAGCTCAAAATACAAAGTGGTTTTTCTTGAAATTTTATGGAGTTCCAAAAAAATAAATATTTTCAGAACTACATATAGATGCTCACTTCGGATTTTAAAATTTCGTAAATAAATATTAATATTTATGTGTGTAAAGAAATATTAATTTCTTTGCTCAATGTTGTTGTGTAAATCTTTTTTGCGGAGGAAATGTTGTTGTGAATCAACATATTTGTTTTATTTGTGCTGCACAACCGAACATGTTTTTTTGTCAACTTTTACAGGTATGCACACTACTTAATGTATGTGTGAGATTGTTTTCAGTTTTTCTATTTCGAAATGTATTTTTTTATGAACGAGTTCCAAGGCACCTTGGAGCCAAACCAGCACTCTCGTTTATCTGGGCTTGTTTCCAGGGTAGAAAGGCTGCTAGAACCGTAAGCCTAGGCAACAAACTATGCAATGGATGAGTTTCTTGTATAGACAGTAATGGGCCTTCTTTTGATTCCCTAAGAAACAAAAAATGGGGTTTTCATGGGCTTCATAGTCCATGTTGTCGCCAGGCTTAATTTCTTCGCTCAGGCTGGACGGAGTGTCCTAATTAACTGAAACTTTAGGCTTAGCTTGTCTCGCGCATAAGAAACAAGAGTGGGGAAGTTTTGTTGGAAAAAAAAAACAAGAGTGGGGAGGCGCAGCTCCAATGAGCCAATTATTTTCGAAAAATAAAAAATCAAATCAAATCTCAAAGCTTCAAAATTTCCAAAAAAGTATGGATATAGTAAATTATGTATTTTACAAACTTGTAAAATCTCGATGCATAATTCTTTGTACTGTATTTTTTGCTACACAAAATGATTTTTTTGTCAAATTATAGTGTCGTGGTTTTGTCACGGCAGATGTTACCGGGTGATAATTTGAGATTGGAGGCAAGGCAGTCATAGCGTTCGGGAGATTGTTTAGCTCGCTAGGGAAAAAAGATGTATCCTGGTTCAGCCTCTCCATAGGAGATAAAGACCTACTTCCAGCCTGGTGTTTCTCTATTCTCATATCGATCTCGATCACCCGGCGGATAACAACACCGGCGGGTTCCGAGTCTAGGTTACAAAGGTTCTCTCGCTGTAAGCTTGTATGTCTAAAGTCTCTTTCTAAAGTTCGTCCTGTTCTATGACCCAGGAGCCGGTTTATATAGATATCCAGGTCTCCTGGTCGATTACAAGGTAAGGCCGGGTCACGCCCGAACTCGGAGTCCTAACCAAAGTCTAACTCATCTATCTTGGCCTCCAAGTCTCGCATACCGCCTCCGGGTCTTCTAGAACCTCCCTTGTTTACACCGGGTTACCGACAAACTCCTCGGTCCATCAATGTAGCCCGGCCCGAGATGATCTGGTGGGCCTCGCCAGTCTTTCCTCCTGGCGGGTCGTAGCTTCACTGTCCTTGGGCCTACCGGGTTATCTTTCCCCCAACAATAGCCCCTAGGATGATTTGAACTCCAAGTTGGCGCGCTTCTTCAACCTATGACCATAGCTTTTGGAGAAGAGCCGCCATCCTTTGTAGTTCTGATTATCCTCCTGAAATAAAAACTGGTTAACAAAATAATATGCCGGGTTACATTGCTTCTTTTTGCTTTGAGTGGCTTTTGCTCATAGTTTCTTTCATAACCCGGTTCCACAATTTCTGGAACTTTGGCCAAACTTGTCAGAGAATATTCTCCCCTGAATCTCGGTCGGTCAACATTCCTTATCTTATCTTATCTTGTCTCTCTTCTTTTTACCATTTTACCCCTAGGTCAACTCTGACCGTGGTTATAAATAGTGGGACCCAGGGTAAATGCATTCACTTTCCCCGTCCAGCCGCCATTCGTCTTCAACCTCGAGACAGAGAGCTCAAGAACCCTAGACGCGAGTTCTTGAACACCCGACACTCAATCCAGTCACATCTCCTCAAACTAGGTACAATCGCTCTTCCTTTTAGTGTAGATCTCACTCATTTGTACTCCGCACCACTTTTTTGTTCATCTCCATGTCTTTCTTGATCTAGATTTATACTCATTGAATCATGGTCTTTTCAGCTTCTTCGAGCTCTCAACAATGGGGAAAAAGACTACGGCGAGGGGATTGAGAAATCAGCCGGCGGCGCATCTAGCTCCACCGTGCCCACAACTCCGGCACCGGTGAACTGGACGAAGTCCACCGTGACAGAAGCTACTCTCCAAAAATATGTGGGCTATGGCGAGCTCCCACCCAAGGAAGAGATCCAATGGCGCGCGGCAAGCGACGAGATCCGCCCCAAGCCAAAGGAAGATGAAATCGTGGTACTTCTTGATCACGTAACCCGGGGACTTCGTCCACCGGGTTCTCTATTTTTCCACCGGGTTATTTCATACTACGGTCTCACTCCTTTAGATATAGCACCGAACTCCCTTCTGAACATCAGCAACTTCGTAGTTTTTTGCGAAGACTACCTCCAAGTTCCTCCCAGCTTAGCTTTATTCCTAGAAATCTTTTACTGCAACCCCCAGAACCGCAAAAACCAAGCCCTAGGGCCATACCGGGGGGTTTCTATCCAACGCAGGAAGGACGCCAGCACTTTCTTCCCGGCTCTTATCTTAGCCAGCCATCCCAAGGGATGGCAAAACACATATTTCTACTGCAAGGACACCTCTCCTTTGAAGGACGAGGCTCGTTACCCGTCCTTCCGAAACTCTCCATTAAAATACAACGCCAAGATGAATAGCCGGGCTACCGATGCTCCTGCCCGGCTCGAAGTTGAGAACCTGGTTCGCCGGGCTAAAGCTCTGCTTGCCCACGGCTTGGCCGGGACTGACCTTGTCAAGTGCTGGGTTGGTTGGTTTATCCAGCCACTCTCAATCAGGACCCGACTTTTCCATGAATACACTGGTGAGCCAACTGATAATATGCGATACTCTGAGATCACTCTCACTGATGATCAACTGGTGAAGAACGCCAAGCAACTTCTTGGCGAGACCAAGGAAAAGATTGCACTGACCGGGCTTGCCCCTTTTAGTGCTAAGAACCTGCCACCTTCAGTAATTTTCCAACCTTGCTCCTTTGTTTCAAAGCAACTAACCACTTATCCATAATTCTTAACTCTCTACTTTTTCCTTGAATAGGACCAAGCATGGTGGTCTGTAGATTTCACCTCTATTTCTTCTTCTGACGATGCGGAAACAGAGATGGACAAAGACAATGAAGATGATGGTGAGCTAGATTCTATTGGCCGGCTCTTTATTGAACTGATTGACAATGACCCGGTTCAAATGAACCCTTCTACTGATAACTCGCCAACTTCTCTCTCAGGACAAGATGACCCGGATGCTGTTGAAATGCCGGGTCAGAAAGCTGCTCAACCCTCACCTGCTCGACCTCCGAGTTCCAAAAGAACTCGTGCTGCAATTGCAAAGGTGCCCCACTCTCGCTTCTATAATTATGTGATGAACAAATCTCAACCTGAAGAGCAACCACAGGAACAAGAGGAAGAGGCCAACAAGAAGAGGAAGACCCGGTCTACCTTGACCTGTGATTCCCTTAGTGGAGGTATCCCCTACAACACTTCACTTCGTAAAGTTGTCTCCACGATTGGTGCCTCCAAATCCTCGTCTAGTTTTGCTGGCAAAATCCGGGTCTCTAAGTCCCAATCTCTGTCAGCTTCTTCAGATGAGAGCGTGGCGCACCTGCCTGATGACATCCAGATCAACATTGGGTATGCTGTTTTCTCTTCTTGTACATATACCTTTTACTACTTTTTCTTGAATCACTTTTCTCATAAATTTACTTTGTACAGTGCCAGAGCGACGCTATTGGAGCCGCCTCCCTCTTCTGACCCGGCCTTGAGCGAGCCTGTTGTTCAAGAGGCTATAGCTCAAGGTTCAATTGTATCTGAGCCGACAGCAATGGAAATGGAGCCCCAGGCACCAACTCCTCCAAGCCCTGCTGTCAACTCCAATAACCCGGCATCGCCGGCCAAATCTGCTACCAACTCCCCCAACACTGTCACCAAATACACTGAAGAAGTGCAAGTGTTGGGATCACGAAAGGTTATCCAAGATGGGCCCTCCACTACCATTGCCAAGATTGTGGAGCCAGAGGTAAAGACCGAAGCTGGAAACCGTGGCAAAGACCCGGTTATTTATTCTGGGATGCCAGCTTTGGATAGCCTGGAACTTCCTACCCTGCTTTCTGAGTACTTTTCCCGGGTTTCACAACACCGGGGTATTGAGGACAGCTTTATCTCCACCATCCAAAAGCGCCATGAGGTAATTTCCCTTACTTCTTTAAATATATTTATGCAGTAGCCCCCAAGCTCTAACTTTATCACTTGTTGATGAGCTTGGTGCTTGTTCTAAAATAACGTAGCCAAAAAATTCTTCACAACACATTATATATAACTTCAAACTGTAGCCCTCAAGTGCCGGGTTGCGAGCCTGCAGCAACCTAGGACTAAATTTTCACTTTGTATTTGTAGAATGTAAAATTTCCACTGAGTAGCCCCTAAGTGCCGGGTTGTATGCCTGCAGCAACCCGGGACTAAAAATATCACCTTTCGCTTTAAATTTTCACTTGGCGAAAAAATCTTCAATTGAGTAGCCCCTAAGTGCCTGGTTGTATGCCTGCAGCAACTGGGGACTAAAATTCTCTTCTACTGTTACCTCTTTACTATTTGCAGCCCCCAAGTTCTAGATTGCATCTATATCAGTAACTTGAGGTGCTAATAACTTTATTATTCATCTCTGTAACAGCAAAACGCCTCTCACGTTGCTGAAGAAATTAGCCGGCTCACCGAGCAACTTGCCAGTGAGACCCGGCTAAAATCTGAAATGGAGAAGAAGCTCAAAGAACTGGAAGCCTCCCTATCCAGCTCAACAGAAGAAAATTTATCTCTGAAGAAGGAAGTGGAGAAGCTTGAAGAATCTTGGAAGACCCGACTGGAATCTGCCGAGAAAAAATTAGCTGAAGCAGAGAAAGCCCTCAAGTCTTGCACTGACCTACTGGGTAATCTTGTCAAGGCAATCTGGGGTATGTTTTTTTATCTTTTCTCTTGCCTGAATCTCTATACTTTTGTATCATACTGATGGTCCCGAAGAGCAAGGCCTTGATACCTGCAAAAGTAAACGGGATTAGGTTGAGACTCCAAGTGCAGAGTGTATAGTAAGTGGAAGAAAGTTTTCCCCACGAGGGGTGACTCGAGGGTTTAATATCGAACTCTCGGGGAATCTGAAGTGGTAGATTTATCTTCTTATCCTTCTTTTGGTTACCTACAAAACAAGGTTAGATGTTTTGGTCCTCAACCTCACCTGTGGTTGTCAAGCACAAGGTGTAAGAATGATATCAGGATAGTTATGCAATGCAAACAAGAAATAAATATGCAATGATGGTGGATGCAATGGTAAATGATATTTTTGGGTTTTTGAATGATGTATGCAAGATGAAAAGTATTTTTGTATTTTCCGATTTAATGATGGCTGAAAATGGAAAAGTAGTATATGGTGTTGGAAAGGTGTTTCTTATGATTAAAAATGGACTGGGGTTCATGGTTTCACAAATGCACTCTCTCTTTATAAAGTGGTAGACAATGGAACACACACAGTTAACATATGAGATTGCAACACAGGGTTTGATAACAAGTTACTTAGATATATGGGCATCACGTCCTAACATAGAGATCTTTTGGTTATTAACCTCTCTTATACTCCACCAAGATGCGAACTAAATCATAACACCTCAGTAATTAAGATAACTCAGAGTATAGCATTAAATATCATGACATGAAGTGAAAATAAGAACATGCTAGATCTAGTCATAGAGTAGTGGCAATGGTCACGCCCACATCCCCGGTAGCATGGTATTTTAGTTTATCCCTAGTGAGGCAACAAAGTAAGGTAAAGATACCAAAGTGGATCGCAGAACTTTCTCTCACGTTCACTGCACTAGCCACCCCCCGTTACTCCAACTAATGCACACGTTCCCCCACACACGCTCTCATAAACATGCTTGATCAAAACAAGTAGACAAGAACAGGGTACATAATATGCATCTATACTCATAACTGAAACAAACATTGCAATCTCAAACATATATTAACTCATAAAGATCCACCACAAAGGTATTACAACGGTGACCGTAATCATGTTCAGCAGCTCATACGGTGCTAATTAGTGAAGCTCAAGTGAGGAGAGATACATAAGTTACTTCCACAAACCCATAGTCCAGAGGTGGACTACTCCCTCTTCATCATGGAGACGGTGGAGAAGTCGATGGAGAAGATGGAGACCACGCCGGCAGCGCCCCGCCGGAGTTTTCTCCCTCCAATCTGCAGCTCCTGATCTCCGTTTCGGTGTTTCTGTGTTTGTGCGGCGCTCCTTCCAGAGAACATCGGGGGACCTTTTTTATAGGCGTTTTTAGGTCAAGACGATGTCGGTGGAGCGAAGATCGAAGGCAACGGAGCCACGAGGGCCAAACGGGTGGGCCCCACGCGGCCACAGTACCTGGCCGCGTGGGCCACCCCCGTTTGGGCCTCGGGCCTCCGCTTGTTCGCTTCCTTCGCCCACAGGTCTTCTTCCTTCCAAATATTGACGCCCGTAAATTTCCAGGTGATTTCGTTGACGTTTGGGTCCCTGAAACATTAAAATAAGAAAACGGGGTTTTCTGCCTGTGCAGGGTTAATTCCATAAAAATAGGAAATAAATGAATATTCCCAAAAATCATTATAAAACATTGATATAACCCTTATATGATGCAAATATGATTGGAATATAAGCAATTAAAGTGCAAAGTTCATGTATGCATTTTACATGCATCACATACTCATGAATAACCTTGTTAAATACTTTGCAGGGACCCGGAATCATCTGAACTTGGCAAGCCCAGAAACTCAAATATAGAGTGTGATGGCCTTGGTACGGCAGCTGTATTATGGAGCCGGGCGAGCAATTGCTACAGCCCGTGGAACAGATGAGCCGCCCAAATCATTGAAGAATTTTCTGAGCCATCTCTCTACCATTCCTGAATGGTTTGCTCGCTGGAAGATATCTTGCTGTCGCAAGGGTGCCATGCGCACTCTTGCGTTGGCCAAATCTCATTACCCAGATATTGACCCGGCTAAACTTGCCAAAGGATTCCCAGAGTTCAACTTGGATGGCTCATGCTTTGATGAAAAGTCCTTTGCCCAAATTGACAAGATGATCTGGTATCCTGCCACAACAATTGCTGAAGGTCTCAGATTAGACATTTTTAACCCGGCTTTGACAAGAAGGCCCGGCAGGTTACATCCCCAGAGCCGGAGCCAGCAATTGTGGTTCCTCCAAAACTATCTGAGCAAGTGGCTGCTCCTGCTGTTACCGGTCAGGGACACCAGTTATGCCCCCTCCCAGCCGTCCAAGTGTAGATGATAATGACATTGTTGGGTATAAGCTGAGCGCAATTTGCTGGCAGTCCAAGCCAAGTATTGCAAGTACTGGGGAAGGTTCTAGCAAGGCCAAATCAAAGGAAGCCCCAAGACTCAGAAATCAACTCAAGTGGTGACTGACCCGGCAGAGGCTTCCAAGGGAAACCCGGCGAGCCAACCAGAAGAGACCACAAGTTCTGTTCCTGAGCCAGAGCCGGCCGCTATTCCTTCCACAGAGCCAACAGCTGATGACCCGGCAAAGGCTCCTGCTACTACACCAACTGAACAGTGAACTTTGCTCCTGCAGATTAATTTCTGCGAAAAAACAATGTCTTATTTGGCCCTTTGTGGCGTTTGCTGTAATAACTTATGCCTGATACAATATTCTTTTGATGGTGTGCCTGTACACCTTGTGAATTTGCATGAGATGTAACAAAAAATTCTTATGTGTTAGCTCTGCAAAATTCAATGGTTTAGATGACCCTTTTGTTTATCTTTAACTGTAAGCCGGCTTTCGCATGGATTCTCACTGTTGCATCTCACTCTGTAAAAACAGTGTCAGTTAAGTCCCCATGGGCATCATAACTGATTGAAATTACAGGAGAACAAACAGGCCATATAATCGCGAGTCACATCAAGCTTAAGTAAGATAGACAAGAAAATAATGGCTTAAAAATTAGCCGGGTTATGGGATTGCAGCTGTACCTTAAAGATAATCAGCCCCCATGACCAAAGTGGCATCATGGCCGGGTCATTAGGTTTGAAGCTGTGCTTTCATGAAGCAAGCAGCCCCTAAGACCAAAATATGCAATGGCGGGTCTCTTTTCTTTAGAGTTTCCGGCTCATTGTTCTCAGTGGATAATACAATGGCGGGTCTCCTCTTTCAGGAGTTTCCGGCTCATCGTTATGAGTAATACAATGGCGGGTCTCCTCTTTCAGGAGTTTCCGGCTCATTGTTATGAATATGATGAACTTGAACAGAAATAAGTAAAAACTGTAAAGTAAATGCATAAAAGAGGTGATTCTTTGGGCACATATATCTTTATTCATATATTAGATCAGCAAGCCGCCTCATTAAAAACCTTCCAGTCCCCTTAGGTACCCTGGTAAGGAAAAGAGTGCGTCTGAAACCTGCTGTCTTTTTACATCGTGTGTTACATCTTTGTGAACTCAATTCTAAACTAAGTGTAGTAAGGACGAAGCTGTGCTATGTTCCACGGCCTGTTCCTTTCCTCCAATGCTTTGGTGCTGTGATCAGTATCGTTCACCCAGTCACTTTTCTCTCTAGCATCAACCAAGTAATATGACCCGTTGTGCAATTTCCGGCTTATGATAAAAGGTCCTTCCCATGGAGGTGACAGCTTGTGCATCCCAGCCTGTGATTGTGTCAATCGCAAAACTAGGTCACCCTCTTGAAAAGTTCTCGTTCTGACCCGGCGAGCGTGATAGCGCCGCAAATCTTGCTGATAAATTGCTGACCTCTCCAGGACTCGTTCCCTTTCTTCTTCTAACAGATCAACTGCATCTTGCCGGGTTTGCTCGTTCTCAACTTCAACGTAAGCCGCCACGCGCGGCGAGTCATGTATGATATCACTTGGTAAAACAGCTTCTGCTCCATAGACCAGGAAAAACGGTGTTGCTTGGTTGATCTGTTGGTGTGGTATTGATACCCCACACAACTGATGGCAGTTCTTCTACCCAAGCTCCTGCTGCTCTCTTACATGGAACCCGGAGTCTTGGCTTCAAACCACGGAGCAATTCTTGGTTTGCTCTCTCTACTTGACCATTGGCTTGTGGGTGAGAAACTGATGCAACATCCAAGCGTATGCCCTTCTCAGCAAAATATCTCTGTCTCGCCAAGGGACATGTTTGTCCCATTATCTGTGATGATACTATGTGGATACCAAAGCGGTATATGATCCTCCAAGAATTTCACCACTGTGATTGCCTCGCAATTTGTAACTGGCATAACCTCAACCCACTTGGTGAATTTATCTATGGCGACTAAGAGGTGTGTTTTCTTACATGGAGACATCTGAAAGGGACCCACCATATCAAGACCCCATACTGCAAAAGGCCATGTGATTGGTATTGTTCTAAACTCCTGAGCCGGCACATGAGCTTGCCTGGCATATCTTTGACATCCATCACATCTCTGGACCAAATATTCCGCGTCTGCCAGGGCAGTTAACCAGAAAAATCCGTGTCTGAAAGCTTTTGCTACCAAAGACCGGGTCGAAGCGTGATGACCGCAGTCTCCCTCATGTATTTCTCTGAGAATTTTGTCCCTCCTCAGGGGAAACACAACGTTGGAACACCCCTGAAGGACTTCTCTTAAACAGCTCTGTGCCAATAACCACATATGACTTGGCCCGGCGCACAATTTGCCGGGCTATGACTTCTTGCACTGGTAACTCGCCTCGCAGGAGATAAGCAATGTATGGCTCAGTCCACTCTGGTCTTTCATGCACATGAGCAACTAAATCTGAAACTTGATCCGGGCATCCCAGATCCTCTTCGCTTCTATTTTGACTGATGGGTTCCATAGCTCATCCAAGAAAACGTTTGGTGGAACCGGCTCTCTGCGTGAGCCGAGTCTCGACAAAGCATCTGCTGCCTCATTTTTCCTGCGATCGATGTGATCCACCTGATAGCCAGAAAAGAACCCGGCTACCTTGTCTACTTCTCTTCTGTAAGCCGCCATATTTGCATCTTTTCGGTCCCAAGTTCCAGACACCTGCTGGGAAACGAGGTCCGAGTCTCCAAAACAATGAATGCGCTTGATGTTCATCTCCTTTGCCATACGTAACCCGTGAAGTAGGGCCTCATACTCTGCCACATTGTTGGAGCAATCAAAGTGAATTTGCAAAACATAGTTCAACTTTTCACCTCTTGGTGATGTGAGCACCACGCCGGCTCCTGATCCTTCGAGCTGCTTTGACCCGTCAAAATGCATGACCCAGTTTTTGGTGCTGGGTGTTTGCTGTGGCATGCTTAACTCTGTCCAATCATTAACAAAATCTACCAAGGCCTGAGACTTGATAGCGGTGCGTGGCTCATAACTGATGTGATAATCACCCATCTCTATCGCCCACTTGGCGATCCGTCCCGTTGCATCTGAGTTTCTGATAATTTCTGCTAGCGGGATGAACTAACAACTCTGAATGGGTGCTCCAAGAAGTAATGCTTCAATTTCCGGGTCGCCATAAAACACCGAAAACAAGTTTCTGCCAATGTGGATACCTCTGCTTGGTTTCTGAAAGCACTTCACTAACATAGTAAACCGGCCTCTGGACCGGGTGTTCTTTTCCTTCCTCTTTTCTTTCTACTACCACCACGGCACTCACTGCACGTGGTCCTGCTGTAACGTATACAACAAAGGTTCCTTTGGAGCAGGAGCCGCCAAGATTGGCGCCTCTGCCAATGTTTGCTTCAACAACTCAAAAGCATCATCTGCTTCTTTGTCCCACACAAACTTGTCTGATTTTTCAAGAGCCGGTAAAGTGGTATTGCTTTCTCTCCTAACCTCGAAATAAACCGGCTTAGGGCTGCAATGCATCCCGTAAGCTTCTGAACATCAGCCAGCTCCTCTGGCTTCTTCAAACTCTGTATAGCTTTGATTTTTGCCGGGTTAGCCTCGATTCCACGCTGTGACACAATGTAACCGAGCAGCATCCCCGCTGGAACTCCAAACACACACTTGGTGGGATTGAGCTTCATCTTATACTTCCTCAATTAGCAAAAGTTTCCCTCAGGTCATCAATGAGTGACCCGGCTTTCTCTGACTTGATTACTACATCATCAACATAAGCATGCACGTTGCGGCCAATCTGCTTCGCAAAACAATTCTGGATGCACCTCTGGTAAGTCGCCCCTGCGTTCTTCAACCCAAAGGTCATATTTTTGTAACAATACGCCCCAAAAGGGGTTATGAAAGCTGTCTTTTCCCAATCCTCCTCATTGAGCTTGATCTGATTGTAACCCGAATATGCATCCAAAAACACAAGAGCTCGCTGCCTGCAACTGCATCGATAATCTGATCAATACGAGGTAATGCAAAAGGATCTTTGGGACAAACCTTATTCAAACTGGTGTAGTCTATGCACATCCGCCATTCATTATTTTTCTTCAACACAAGTACCGGGTTAGCCAACCACTTGGGGTGGAAAACCTCCATGATAAAGCCCGCGGCCAAGAGCCGGGCTACCTCTTTTCCCACAATCTTTCTTCTTTCCTCATTCAATCTGCGCAAACCTTGCTTGACGGGTTTTGCGCCCGGGTTAACATGTAACTTGTGCTCAGCGAGTTCAGCAGGTACGCCAGGCATGTCACTAGGTGTCCATGCAAAAACGTCCCTGTTCTCACGGATGAACTCGATGAGCGCGCTTTCCTATTTGTCAGTTAAATTGGACCCCACGGCGAACTGCTTGGAAGAATCGCCGGGTGTGAAATCAACCATCTTAGTATCTTGGGCGGGTTTGAACTTTTCTTTCTCTTCAGCCGTGGTTCTCTGTAACACGGTTCTATCAGCCGGGTCTACCTGAGACGTGTAGTACCGCAGCTCTCCCTGCACATGCTCGTTCTGCCAAAGCTGCATCACCATTGTCACACTGAGCGCCATCTCCCGGCTTCCATGAATAGTAATAACTCCGAGAACTTGGGATTTTCAATTGTAGATACACGTAACAGGCCTGGCCATGAATTTGGCAAAGGCAGGCCTTCCAAAGATAGCATGATATGGGCTTTCCAACTTCACAACTCAAATGTAATTTTCTCCATACGAAACTTATGCTTGGACTCGCCAAACGCAACATCAAGTGTTATTTTTCCCTCCGGGCTATGTGACTTCCCAGGTACTATTCCATGAAATACGGTATTGGTTGGCTGCAACTGTGACTTTTGAGATTCATACGCAAGAACGTCTCGTAGTACAAGATGTTGATAGCACTGCCTCCATCCATCAAAACTTTGTTCAGAACATAACCCGCCACCTGAGGTGCAACCACCAAGGCAAGGAGACCCGGTGTTTCAACGATGGGCGGGTGATCCTCTCTACTCCATGTTACTGGAACTTCTGAGTACTTCAAATATTTCGGTACTGCCGATGAAACCGTGTTAACTGCACGCTGAACCAACTTTTTCTCTCTCTTTGATGTATTGAGCGTATGAACGTGATACCCGCCAAGTCGCTTCGGGTTTTCCTGATAACCCCCTTGATTTTCTCTGTTCTGGTTGTTGTCAGGGTTGCCGGCTTCTGGATTAGCATTGGGCACGGGACCATTAGCCGGGTTACCTCCGCGGCCGGGTCCTCCACCGTTTCCTGCGCCGCGCATTACCCTCTGGATTTCCATATTCTTCCATCTCTGCAGATCCACGCACTGCTCCAAGGAGTGATTGGCGGGTCTGCCATCTCGACTGTGACGCGGGCACGGCATCTTCATCGGATCAAAGTGACCCGGGGGACGCGGTGGCCCACGGTTGTTGTTACCTCCATTGTAGTTGTTTCCTCTGAAATTTCCATCTGTTCTGGGTCTCGCTGACCCGGTATTTGCGTTTGCAACTAGATCTGAGTTGTCCTCTGCGTGTGGCCTCTTGTGATAGTTGTTGTTGCTTTGTTGTTGTTGTTGTTTCTTCCTCCATTGTTCACATTACCCTTTCCTTTGTCTTCCTCAGTTTCATCCTTGGTTTTATCTGTGTAAGCATGCTTGTTGGCTGCGTCCAACACTCTCCCATGGTTATATCATTTGCTCCTGGGCTGTTCCTCATGCGACTCATTTTCTGAACAACCGGGTCATATCTGCAATTCTTCTCCAATGTTGACATCGCGCTAGTTGGCAAAATATTGGTGGAAGAGTGGAGGATCTCTGTAATCCGGCGCATCCAATTGCGTGCTGACTCGCCCTTCCTGTGTACACACCGTCCAGGTCCTCAATTGTGTATAACCTCTTGCACGTCCCATGGAAGTTCTTGATGAAAGCCGCCCTTAGCTGACTCCAGGAACTGATGGATTTCTCTGGTATAGTGTTGAACCACAACTTCGCTGCACCTTCACTCATCATTAGATACATGAACTTCGCACAAATATTTTCAGATGCATTACGAATACTCATAGCCATCTCATAACTATTTATCCATGTCTCAGGATCTATGCTAGGATCATAATTTGAAATTTTACTAGGTTCTTTGAACTTATCTGGATATGGCTCTGATCTGATGGAATCGATGAGGCACTTGGGACCCGCCATTGTTGATGCTACTTCAACGTGTCCTGCCCTTGCTACTTGCTGATTAGATACTGAACCCGCCCGTGGGATTTCTCCGGCTCCTCCGGCAGGTACCACGGCGGGTTGTACATTTGCTGCGCGCCTCGCCCTGGAGCTATCAACTATGGCCTGAGCTCTTGATGCTGCTGGAGCCACCTGTCTCGGTTGTTGCTGTGGTACTTGATTTTGCTGACCCGCCGGATCCTGCTGCCCTGCGGCTGCTAACCCGGCTGGCCTTGGTGACTCGCCGTGACGACTCCTGGTACGACGGCTGTGAAAAGATGTTGAATGCAACGCGCTTTTCCGATGCGAGTAATTTGCTTGCTGGGCTACGGCCGTTCGTAGCATGTCAATGGCGCGTCTTGCTTCTATTTCTGCAGGTGAATCGCCCAATGGAATACGATCTAGTGCAACTGTAGCCGCATATACGTTGTCAGCCGGGTTACTGTAATGACCCGCTGGCGTGTGAAATCTGGGTTGTGGTGGTGGCATAGCTTCAATATCTCTGCCGGCTCCTCCGGTTGGTACAACTGGTGACCCGGCTTGCGCTGGGGCCGGCGGGTTAGCCACCATCTGTCCTGTAGCTTGAACTGCAGGTGTTCCTCCAATCAACTGATCCTGCGGCGTCTGGAATAGATTAGCCGGGTTAATGTGACCACCACGGCCAATCAAACTCTGTTGTCTCTGTTGCTGTTCTCTGGATCTATTTTCTAATGCTGTTGCCGCTTGCCGTAAAAACTCGTCCTGCTGATCCAACTGCCGCTGCAGCGCCGCTTGCTGATCGAAACGCCGTTGTAACGATGCCATCTGCTGCTCGTAAGCGATGCGAGCCTGGTCTGTCACCCTGACTTGCGCTGCTGCCACTGCTGGGGTCACAGGATTTGCTGTTGCTGCTGGAGCACTTGGCATGTCACTAAGGAATCGCGGTGGGGGCGGGTTAGGTAAAGCTGATGTTCCTTGACCCGTCTCCCTGTTCGCCAAAAATCCAAATGTGTTTCTGTATGCTGCTGTAGATTCTGACTCGGCACTAACTGACGCACGTTCTCCATCTACCCCGACCTGCTGTTGCTCCTGGATAACTGGTTCTCTGATCGCCAAACCCGGCGCCGCTTGACCCGGTTCTGACTCGTACTCTTCCTCTTCTAACTCGTATCCATAGCGATCCTCAAACAATTCCAAGATTGATTCTATATCATCATTGATCTGGCCACGTGGAGCCCAAGCCTGCTTTTCTGACCCGGCTCCCTGCGTGGTGTTTCCTGACTCGATCTCCGTCGTCCCAACTGATTCCTCTCCATCCGAGTGAACGATGGTTCCTGCTTCAGATACAGAATCGGAAAATTGCAGGGAGGGTTTTGATGTACCTATCATCCCCACGAAGACGTTGATCCGCCCGATCGGAACGACTGAGCCGGTCTCCAGTGAATCTGACTCCAGGCTCCACCCGAAATCGTCCACGACGTGCTCTCCTTGTAGATTGATCATGACCCGGCCGATGGCCAGGTTCTGCATGCCTCGCAAAGCTTCTCCCGTGATGATAACGCTTTTTGACGCTTGCCCCACGGTGGGCGCCAACTGTCGTGGTTTTGTCACGGCGGATGTTACCGGGTGATAACTTCAGATTGGAGGCAAGTGATGCATGTAAAATGCATTCATGAACTTTGCATTATTTTACTTCTATTCCAATCATATTTGCATCATATAAGGGTTATATCAATGTTTTATAATGATTTTTGGGAATATTCATTTATTTCCTATTTTTATGGAATTAACCCTGCACAGGCAGAAAACCCCGTTTTCTTATTTTAATGTTTCAGGGACCCAAACGTCAACGAAATCACCTGGAAATTTACGGGCGTCAATATTTGGAAGGAAGAATACCTGTGGGCGAAGGAAGCGAGCAAACGGAGGCTAGAGGGCCAAACGAGGGGGGCCCACGCGGCCAGGTACTGTAGCCGCGTGGGACCCACCCATTTGGGCCTCGTGGCTCCGTTGCCCTCGATCTTTTCTCCACCGACATCGTCTTGACCTAAAAACGCCTATAAAAAAGGCCCCCCGACGTTCTCTGGAAGGAGCGCCGCAAAAACACAGAAACACCGAAACGGAGATCAGGAGCTGCAGATTGGAGGGGAAAACTCCGGCGGGGCGCTGCCGGGGTGGTCTCCACCTTCTCCAACGACTTCTCCACCGTCTCCATGATGAAGGGGGAGTAGTCCACCCCCTGGATTTGGGTTTGTGGTGGTAACTTATGTATCTCTCCTCTCTTTGAGCTTCACTAATTAGTACCGTATGAGCTGCTGAACATGATTACGGTCATCTATGTAATTCCCATGGTGGATATTGTGGTGTGAGATAATATTTGTTATGCATTTACTGTTGTGTTGGATCTTTTATGAGTTGTCATACTTTGGAGATATTCTATGATGCATGTGATGGTTTGATTTATGCATAATGCCTTGTTTATCTTTATCATGAGGTGATTGACACCACCAAGTGTAGATAGATGAGAGAGATGTGGTCACACACACGAAATATAAATCATTGCACTAGTGTTTAGAATATTATCCATTATGAAGTATGATGTATGTGGGTACTGGGTGGCCAATGTGACAGAAGACATAGGTATTGAGTGACACAGTACCGTCCAACATCCTTTATCTGGGGGTAAAAAGGGAGAAGTATGATGTGGGTGTGACAGCAACCACGCTAGCCTTACGAGGGTGACACTAGCAACACAAATGAGTATTTCTTTCAACTATGTGTTTTAGGACATGTAGCCGTTATAAAAGCTACCATTAAAACATGACAATTATGTGTACTTTATCTATAACATGATAATCACCATAGATGAGAGAGAGAGGATTAAGTGAACCCATGAACCCATGTCCATTGTTCCTATAAGAGAAAACCTTTGTCTTGTCCTCTTGCATTGAAGAGGATTGCGACACTTTTACATTCTTGCTTGGTTACATTAAACTTCCATCCATCAAATCAACCACCCTGCTCCTTAAACTTGTTTATTGCATAATCAACTAAAACTTGTGACACTTTAGTTGTAGGGAATAGATAACTTTTCCTTCTTGCTCCTGCGGATCGATACCTTACTTCCACATTGAGAGGTGCTATAGTGATCCCCTGCTCTTGGGGTAATCAGCAAGGCAGTCATAGCGTTCGGGAGATTGTTTGGCTCGCTAGGGAAAAAAGATGTATCCTGGTTCAGCCTCTCCATAGGAGATAAAGACCTACTTCTAGCCTGGTGTTTCTCTATTCTCATATGGATCTCGATCACCCGGCGGATAACAACACCGGCGGGTTCCGAGTCTAGGTTACAAAGGTTCTCTCGCTGTAAGCTTGTATGTGTAAAGTCTCTCTCTAAAGTTCGTCCTGTTCTATGACCCAGGAGCCGGTTTATATAGATACCCAGGTCTCCTGGTCGATTACAAGGTAAGGCCGGGTCACGCCCGAACTCGGAGTCCTAACCAAAGTCTAACTCATCTATCTTGGCCTCCAAGTCTCGTATACCGCCTCCGGGTCTTCTAGAACCTCCCTTGTTTACACCGGGTTACCGACAAACTCCTCGGTCCATCAATGTAGCCCGGCCCGAGATGATCTGGTGGGCCTCGCCAGTCTTTCCTCCTGGCGGGTCGTAGCTTCACTGTCCTTGGGCCTACCGGGTTATCTTTCCCCCAACATATAGTTTTGCACAATTTATTATACACAAATCCATACTTTTACCATTTTTAGTAGCCAGGAATACAGTCTTTCGGAATAAGACTTTGCACGCTTGTACCATATATCATTACATTTAGACTTTTTCAGACTTTTTAAAAACATTAAAATATGATTTTCATTTTTAAAAATAAATAAAGAACTCTCTTGAGCATGGCCACAATTTGGAGTTTCAGCTAAGAAGCACCTTATCTTAGGCGCCATCTAACAAGGCACCTTATCCCCTTAGGGCCCGCTTGGATCGGGGGTCGTAAATTACGGAGCCGAGTACCTTACGGAGCAGCTTCATATTTTCTGCCGGACCTCCACAGGTCCGTAATTCTAACCGATCGTTTTGCCTAATAAACGTCATACCAAGCGGGGCCTTAAACTACCAAGAAAATCATATCTAGATCTATGTTCAGCTTTATTACACACCATAAAAATTAGACTTGTATTGCATAGCAGGAACAAAGTTCTCACTAGCCGATATCATAAAAACGTGCATCACTTGTCACAATTCTTTTTATTGTGCTCCTCTCGGATTATCATCCCGCGTTCGCACGAGAGATTGTAGGTTTCCAGAACAATGCTCCTCAAACCTGCAGTGAAAGGTGATAAGGTTCTTGTAGAGCATCTATGTGTGATTGGCATCCGATCGACTACATCTACTAACTCCTCGTCGATGCACGACTACGGAATTTTCACCACCATGGACGGCAATAGTGCTTCTCTGAACTGTCACATCCCAAATTTTTGAACTAAGAAAAACTTAGTTTTACAAGACCCAAAATTCAGAGCCAACAAAAACTTTCTGAAATACTTTACTAATGATTGTGGTTTTCTTTCTATTGCTTTGTTTGACCTTGTGTGACTTGTTGTTGAAAGTTGGTTGACTAGTAAATATTAACCCAAGAACCTAACCTAAGTAAAAATATATTAAACTTTGGTGCTCATGTAATGACAATTGAGTTATAATCCATAAATCTTTTCCACTCTTATTTTGGCCAAATTCCATTTCAATAATACTTCGGTTTAGCAACAACCAAAATAACCATTAGTTGAGAAAATAAAAGTATTTCCCAAAATTGAGCGTTTCCAAAAATATGGAGATCTATATGCTATCTCCTACCTAATATTTCAACATGGTTATGTTGCATGTATTTACCATCCCTATTTTATAAACTCCTAGTCCACTCTTTAAAAAAAAAAAAGAACACTAGTGGGAAATATATAACCCCACCTATTTTCTTTATCAAACCTTTTGAAAACTATTAAATTATGAGTTGAGATACTTCTTAAACATCATCTTGTCATAATTGAGGGTGATCCCTTTTTCACAAGATGGTATTGTTAATTATGGAAACTATGGTATGATTAATTCTTGTGGTTTGATTGGTGTGGTCTTGATCTTGTTGTGTTGTTGCTTGTGTGTTTAATTAATCAAGTGTGCTAGAGCAATAAATTAAAACACACTTGACAACAATTTGGTATGTGACTTGAATAAAACAAAACTCCTAAAATTACTCAACAAATTGAATTGGGATCATAAGTTAAAAGAAATGATATTAATATATTATTCTATCTACCGAACTCTCTATTTCTGTCAAGTAAATATTTTCTTTATGCAAATAATTCCATGGATGAGGTAAAAAGATGACTATCTCATTCTCATACTCCCTCTCTTCTCAAAATTATATAGTTACCACTTAATTTTATTTAAATTATGAAATCCTATTTTACTTCTTTAAACACTAAGAATATTCAAAAACCCTATTTTATGGTTACATCTAAAATCCCAGAAAAATCTACAATGCTTAACAAATCACTCCAAAGCAGATTGTCAGCAAAGTTTTCAAAAATCAAAATAAATTTTTTGTTTAGACAATCTGTCGCTCAAATCTCTCTGGCAAATCTCTCTCTCTCTCACTCCTGCACTGCAGCTCCACAAGTGAAAGCATTTTGGACACGTTTTGTTGGAGTTTGGCACCATCTCTCTCTCTTCTCTCCCCTCTCGTTCCCATGCCGCAAGTGGGCAAGGAGAAGAAGACCATTCCACAGCCCCTGAGCACGCCACAGTGCTCCTATGTTCCCCCTCTGCCTTCTGGTCGAAACCACGCGCGCGGATGCATCCTCCCTGCCCCAAATCCCGCTCGTCCATCCCCTGCTCGCCATGCCACGGACGTCGACGACGCTCTTCGCCACCACGACTCCCCAGCAAGTACAGATCGCCCTGGCCACTCCCCAGCCTCCCCGTGACCCCTCAGACACGCCCATGTCACTCACCCTGCCTCACCATGACGCAACCACGCTGACGACCTCCGACGGGTGCGCCATGGACGCCGTCTGTGCGCACGACGGCCACCTACCCCCTCGCCTCTCCTCACACGCTGAAACCCTAACGAAGACCTACGTCGTCGCTGCACCGCCCAAGGAAGCCAATGGCGCGCCAGCTCGCGCTCTAGCCCCTCCGTGCGCCCTGTCCACCGAACGCCGGCCGACGGCCTATAAAAGCCACCCCGACCCTCGCTGCAACACCACACCATCCCACTCCCTCTCCCTCACTCCACTCCCCTCTGTGCACCGCCAGGAGGGCGTGCACGCTACAGCAGCCACTGCCGTGGTCAGAAGCATCCGCTCCAATCGACGGTGCCGAGGTCAAGGTCGACCATGGCCGAGCCTCGCCCCGTTCCCTTTCCTTTCCTCTTTGCCCGAAACTCTCTTCCACATTACCACCGCGCTCACACGCCCCCGTTTGCCCTCTGTTTCGTGCACAGGAATGACGCGGAGAGCTAGCCGGAGCCGGGGTCCGTCCGAGGAAGCAGCGGAGCTCGCCGCCGGTACTCGGGCCTTCCCCATCAAGCACAACCCCTCCCAGGTTCTTCCCCACGCTCGCCGCACCTGAACACGCCCGTCTCCGCCATCGCTAGCCATCCCAGGTGACCCCCTGCTCCATCTCGCCGTCGCGGGCGCAGCAGCGCCGCCCGTTTATGGTCGCCGTCGCTGCGATCTATCGCGTCCGTTGGATTGCGATCCAACGGCGCCGTACCGCTTCGGTAGCTAGGAGCCACTGACGGGCTGGCCCCACCCGTCAGGGTTTTAACCTTTTCCATGCGCGGGAAAAAAAATAAAACTGGGCCAGGCCCAGTGGGCTGGGAACCTTCTCGGCCCATTTATTTTTTCCCTCCTCTTTCAAATTTAGGAATTAACAGAGAACCTTTAAATCTGTATGCATGTTTGAAATTCCATAACTCGAGAAATATAACTCCAAATAAATCAAACCAAATTCTCTGGATAGCTTCTGAAATTGTTAATCCAACCACACTGGTTTCATCTTGTTTAGAGTAATAACAATTATGTAGTATTTAAATTGCCACAGAAGGTTTAAAACACCAAATTAATTGTTTCTGGAGTTCCATTAGTCCAAATAACATGATTCCAATTTTGTTAGCTCACTAGCAAGTAAACCTAGCTCCCATAATTTTGGTAGAATTATTTGAGCCTCAGAAATTGTTTGGCATTAGATTAAAGTTTGATAACCTCTCTGCACTATAGTAATTTTTGCTAAATAATAATTAGCCCAATTGCCCTAGAACCAATTTTGCGAGGTCATAATTAGTCAGTACTAGTTACCCCTAAAAGGAATTAATTTTGTGGGCAACCAAAACTAATCAGTAGCTAAAACATGTCTAGCTAATTTATGTACTAAAACAATTTTACTTATTTAATTCTGGCAACAAATAAATTGAAGCCAACATTGTTAGTTCAGATTTAATCAAATCTAGTTAAACCAAAAAGGACATAATCTTGTGATCATCAGAGATTAAACAGTGAATTAAATCGTGTGTAACTAGTTTCTGAAATTAATAAAAGTGTATAAAATAAATAATAATTTAAATTGAACTAAACTCAATTGTTTTGACTTCTATAGAACATTAGATGTTTGTCTGAGTTCAGCTTGAGTGTTAGTATTTCTTGGTCGAATGGTGTGGTAATCGTGTGTCTTATTTGTTTTACTACGATTAGACGAGAGTGTTGCCGGGATTAACAAGGAAGGGAACTTGATTGAACCAGAAGAACAAGACCAGGGTCACTTTGCTGAGCAAGGCAAGCTACTTCTCTGAGTTTGCATCTATATACATCTATTTTGGTTCACCTGTTTTACTTATAAAGAGCATAAGTGATTTATGTGGTGTTTGCCACTAAAGCTATGATTTTGAAAACCCTTTTTTTCCAAAATACAAGTATATTATTTTGACACCCTATATGGAGATATTAGATGGAAATTCTTTTTCAAACTATAGGATGGGAAAAATATTGTTTACTCAAAACACTTTTGAAAATACTTGTATGGATATGGAATGCCGAGATGTCGGCGTTGAAGTGGAGAAATGGAGAATGGTGTTTATGAAAAATGCACATTGTGTCTTTGTACTTACGTCAACCAGCCGATACCCTGTGCGACCACATTTACCCACATATGGGAACGGGCGTAGTCATATAATTTGCTCATATTAGTATGGGATACCTCATCGACGGAGATGACTCCGTTATGCATGAGGGGATGGTTCGGTGACCTACCCCTGACCTGGGTCCTCGCTCAAAATTAAGGAGAAAAAGAAGGAGGAGGATAGAAGACGCCACCTTTGGGTCACCGGGCAAAACTATGAGTCCTCACACTTAGGTTCCGAAGGGCTGGACTGAGTGTCGATGGAAAGTGTCATACGGGCAGGGTCCTATACTAGCATGAGCAAATGACAGGCTATGGTCGGTGACTCAACTTCGCATACACCTTGTATGGCGAGACATGGTGATGCATGTAAAATGCATACATGAACTTTGCATTATTTTACTTATATTCCAGTCATATTTGCATCATATAAGGGTTATATCACTGTTTTATAATAATTTTGAGAATATTTGATATGTCTCCTATTTTTTATGGAATTAACCCTGCACAGGCAGAAAACCCTATTTCTATATTTTAATGTTTCAGGGACCCAAACGACGTCCAAATGACCTGGAAATTTACGAGCATCAATTTTTGGAAGGAACAAAGCGTGGGAGCAAAGGAAGCGAACAAGCGGAGGCCCGAGACCCAAAAGAGGGTGGCCCACGCGGCCAGGTACAGGGGCCGCGTGGGACCCACCATCTGGAGCCTCGAGGCATCGTTGCCGTCGATCTTTCCTCCACCGACTCCGTTTTGACCTAAAACCGCCTATAAAAATAGTCCCCGACGCCCTTCGGAAAGGAGCGCCACAGAAACACAGAAACACCGAAACAGAGACCTGGAGCTGCAGATTGGAGGGGAAAACTCCGGCGGGGCGCTGCCGGCGTGGTCTCCATCTTCTCCAACGACTTCTCCACCGTCTCCATGATGAAGAGGGAGTAGTCCACCTCTGGACTATGGGTTTGTGGAAGTAACTTATGTATCTCTTCTCTCTTGAGCTTCACTAATTAGTACCGTATGAGCTGCTGAACATGATTACGGTCATCTATGTAATACCTTTGTGGTGGATCTTTTTATGAGTTAATATATGTTTGAGATTGCAATGGTTTTGTTTCAGTTATGAAAGTAGATGCATATTATGTACCCCGTTCTTATTTACTTGTCATGATCAAGCATGTTTATGAGAGCGTGTGAGGGGGAACGTGTGCATTAGTTGGAGTAACGGGGGTGGCTAGTGCAGTGAACGTGAGAGAAAGTTCTGCGATCCACTTGGGTATCTCTACCTTACTTTGTTGCCTCACTAGGGATAAAAAGAAATACCATGCTACCGGAGATGTGGGTGTGACCATTGCCACTTCTCCATGACTAGATCTAGCATGTTCTTATTTTAACTTCATGTCATGATACTTATTGCTATACTCTGAGTTATCTTAATTACTGAGGTGTTATGATTTAGTTCGCATCTTGGTGGAGTATAAGAGAGACTAATAACCAAAAGGTCTCTATGTTAGGACGTGATGCCCATATAATTATAACTTGTCATTAAACTGTTGTGTTGCAATCTCATATGTCAACTCTAGTGTTCCATTGTCTACCACTTTATTAAAGAGAGAGTGCATTTGTGAAACCATGAACCCCGGTCCATTTTTAATCATAAGAAACACCTTTCCAACACTTTTACCACTTTTCCATTTTCTGCCATTTAAAAATCCGAAAATACAAAAACACTTTTACATCTTGCATTCATCATATAAAACCCAAAAATATCATTTATCATTGCTACCACCATCCTTGCATATTTATTTACCACCATTGCATATTTATTTCTTGTTTGCATTGCATATTATCTTGATATCATTCTCACACCTTGTGCTTGACAACCACTAGGTGAGGTTGAGGACCAAAACATTTACTTTGTTTTATAGGTAACCAAAAGAAGGATAGGAAAGATAAATCTTCACTACTGATTCCCCGAGAGTTCGATATTAAACCCTCGAGTCACCCCTCGTGGGGAAAACACGTCTTCCACTTACTACACACTCTGCACTTGGAGTCTCAACCTAACCCATTTACTTTTCACGCAGGTAACTACGTGAAGGGCCATCAAGACTGTTTTCTGGCGCCGTTGCCGGGGAATCATTGCTGAAAGGTTTATCCAAGGGTCCCCTGCACTAGCTCTGTTTTCTGGCGCCAGGTTTATCCAAGGATATCTCACCAAGTCAACTTCATCACCAACTTGTGCTAACACCTAAGCTTGGGGAGGTTGCACCTACGTGAGCATCATCTTATCCATCTTTACCTTCAAAGCAATTTATCTGTTTTGTCATTGTCTTGCATTTGTTATTTCGGTTTGCATCATTTATTCATTTTATTTTCAGTTTTGCATAAAAAATTAAAAAACACATAAAAACTTGCTAAAATGGGAGAAAGAACTAAGTTGTGTGATTACACAAACACTCCAAATGATCAATTTATTGCTAGGCCCATTGCCACACCTAAGATAAATGCTGAGAGTTATGAAGTAAGTCCTAGTTTGTTGAACTTGATAACTAGGGAACAATTTGGCGGTAGTGCTATGGAGGATGCCTCTATGCATCTTCATGATTTTGTTGAAATATGTGACATGCAGAAATTTAAAAATGTGGAAAGTGATATTCTAAAACTGAAGTTATTTCCTTTCTCACTTAGAGGAAAAGCTAAAGAGTGGCTGCATTCATTACCTATTGATAGCATTAAAACTTGGGATGATTTAAAAGAAGCTTTCATTAAGAAATACTATCCTCCTGTTAAAATTTTGCAAAATAGAAACAACATTCTTTCTTTTAGGCAAAATGAAAATGAACATGTTGCTATGGCTTGGGATAGGATTAAACTTATGCTTAGAACTTGTCCATCACATGGGGTCAACGAATGGACCATATTACACTCTTTTTACAATGGTCTAAATTACATGTCTAGAAATATTCTTGATTCTGCTGCTGGAGGTGCTTTTATGGGAAAAACTATAGTAGAAGCTAAGAACATATTGGAAAGCATTTTGCAAAACTATAGTCAATGGCATACTGATAGAGCACCTAATCCTTCTAAGAAAGTGAACTCCATAGAAGAAACAAATGATTTGTCATCTAAAATGGATACTATTCTTGCTTTCATTAATAAACAAAATATTGAAAATGTGCCTTTGCAAGAACTAGTTGGTAATAATCCTGAAAATATTGATGTCAACTTCATTAGGAACTATGGTAATAATGGGTATGGTAACAACAATTATAACTCTATAATAAACCCCCATATGTTCCCAACAACCGTCCTTCTATTCCATATCCTAATGCTAGTGATAATAATTGGAAGCCTATGCCACCACGTAATGATAATTTTGAGGCTAATAAAATTCTTATGGAACAAGTTGCTAGTCATAATACCATGATACAAGAGTTGAATAAGTCTGTTGCTTCTATTAGTTCTGATATTAAAGGCTTACAACTCCAAACTGCAGGACTAGACAAAGCCTTGTCAAAACTAGCTGATAACCAAGCCACTTTATTGAGTATGTCTGCAGGGAAACCACAAGCACCACCTGTGGTTGGAATGAATTCTATTAATATTGCTGAAAATGTTCCTCTTACTTTGGAGGAAACTCTTGATGAATTATTGAACTATCCTGAATATTTGTTGCCATTTATGTCTCAACTTGTTGGTTTAAAAGAAGAAGTTAAAAAACTGAACATGATGAATCTCTTATGTTGATTGAGTTAGAAAAGAAAGTTGAGAAGTTAAAATGCTTAGTGAAGTCAAGGAACCATTGCTTGACTTAGAGAATTGTAGCTTGCATGAATTAATATCTATCTTACAAAAATTTGCAAGTGATCCTTCCATCAATGTAACCAAGCTGGTTTTGGTTCTTATATTGCTAATCATGTCTTGAAAGAAAAGATTGCTAGGTACAACCAAGAGGCTATGATACCACCTAAGCTTGGGGATATATGGATTCCCAAAGTCCTAGTAACCATTGGAAAAGAGACACACCATGCTATACTTGATCTAGGATCTAGTGTCTCTGTTTTATCTAAAGAACTATATGAAGTACTTGAATTGAAAAATCTTGAAAAATGCTCTATTGAACTTGCACTTGCTGATGATTCCATTAAACATGCTTTAGGAAAAGTAAGTGATGTTATGGTAGAGTTACATATGACATTTGTGCCTGTTGATTTTCTAATCATGGATATGGGGAATAAAACCTCTAGTCCAATTATTCTTGGAAGACCTTTTCTTCGTACTACAGGTGCTATCATTGATTCAAAAGAAGGGAATGTGAAGTTTCAGTTTCCACACAAGAAGTGCATGGAACACTTCCCAAGGAAGAGGGACACCAAAGTTCAAGCTCCCTCATGAGCTTCGTCCACAATAAACATCAAGTAAGAAGCCTAGCTATATGGCTATAAAGAAAGCGCTTTACGGGAGGCAACCCGGTTGTTTTTATTTGTGATTTTCTTTGTGTCCTCTTGCTGTAACAAGAGACTTTGTTTTAGTTTAGTTTCTGGAATTTTTAATAAAGTGCCAAGTTTTACTCATTTTGGTTTGAAAAAGTTGCTTATAGCGTTCGGAGATTTTATTCCTGCACGAATCTGTGCACGGTATGATTTTTAATTCTTATTCTGTAACTCCGAATGAGCTCATATTTGAACTGTAGTTGCAACTTTTCATCCTCTGTATGCATGAATTTTTCGGAATTTTCGACAAAGTTATAGGGTAGAAAAATACGTTTTGCTGCTGCTGTTTTTCTGGACAGATTCTGTCCCATTTTGTTTGATGCATGCTTAGAACTTTTAACTTGAATCTTTTTGATCCAATTGAGTTTATGAGTAGGCATACAACATTATACACTTTCTGGACATTCATATGAATTTTTGTCAAGGATTATATGCAGCAAGAAATCTATTTGTTTATCACTACTAATGCACCCCACAGAAAAGAAATGGGAGAAACGGTGTTTTGAAGTTTTTTCACAGGGATTAGAGGAGATGCACCAAGAGCTATCCAAGGATGGTGAAGACCATAAGCTTGGGGATGTGAAGACAACCCCACTGGACCTACACACTCTCGGTTTGCACACGTCTAACTTCTGTTTTTCGATCGAAACACTTTATCGCATAAACTTGGAGCGTCTTTTTGTTTGTTTTGGTTTGATTTTTATTTTGTGAGACCACCACACTATCATTTATATATGAGAGAGCTACTGGAAATTTGGGTTGAATTATGTTGGATGCTATAAGATTGGGAAAAGGGATGTTGGTTGATTTTAAAAGATACATATAGTTGCATGATTCATGAGCTTGTTAATGAGTAATAATTTGCAAGTATTTTATCAAGAGCTATCTTTTATTCATGTTTTGATGCTGAATGTTATTTACTTGTTTAACATGGATTAGTTAGTTCTATGGACACTCATGCATGCATTTAGATGGTCAACTTTCTCCCTCTTGCTAGCCCAAAAATTCCAACAAGCAAAAACTTGTTTCCAACACCTTCAACCAAAGTTTTTCCAGTGAGTCCACCATATCTACCTATTAGCTTTATGCTATTCCGAGTATGTTTATCATGATATTTGTGTTATCTATACCTCTGAATGAAAATGCTTATGTTGTTGATTGTTATGGGAAAAGTTGGTTATAGAGCTCTCTCGAACTTGATGCACACTTTACTTTCATTGCATAAATAAAATATGACCCATTGTGATTAAAATTATGATGTTGTGGCTTGACAAATGTCTTTGGTTGAGAGTTAGCTCATATGTGCTGTCACATGGCAAGCTTTCAACATGCACTTCATTCATTTAGTTGATATCATGTACTTTTGTTTATGGATGCTTACCATGGGTGAAATAAATGTGGAAATGAAGTGAGTTTAAATGAGTTTGTATAAATGGTTAGAGAGACGCCTGGGCCGCTAATCTAAGCCATGCATCATTCATGGTGGAAATTTACTTACATGCTATGGTGAACCTTCTGTGATACACCTTACAATAAAAAGCTATCTAATGGTAAATAAAAAGGGTGTTGAGATTGTTCATTGTGTTTGTTTGTCTTGTCATTTTGATATGGGCTTGTTCCATATCCTGGGACAAGAGGTACCCCAGTTGACGCTCTTAATGATACTATTATTACTTACAATGATATTTAACTTGAACTTGCTTTGTTTCCAAGTTGAGTAACACATGGAGTAGGTACTTGTATTCAAGGGGCATGAGACTTTCAACCTGTACTTTGTCAAGCACACTACTCATATTTGCTTTCACTTTAAACTTAATCATTCAAGATGCTATGATAGGGGAATGAGAGCTTGACACCAAGGATTACCACATTACAATCATTAACTTAAGTAGAGAAGTTCAGAAGTTAGATGAAATTATTCATGCTTTACCTCTACTCATATATATCTTTCCAAAGTGTCCACCTTTTATATTCAGATTTTCATCAATACTCTATGACCATTGTAGGATGTTCTTACTTATCATTATGCATACATGTGGTCCATAGTACTTTCTTTATGTTACACTTTGTGAATTATCATTGAACATCCTTGCATTGAATACTTGATATCACTTCATAAACTATCTTGCATATTGCTACTCCTTTTAAGAATGAATCATTTGACTCTATGTAGCAATAGTAATCATCTTTGATATCCATTGATAGTATTAAATTGCAAAGTCCATGTTAGTTTTATCACCTTCATACTCGAGGACGAGTATAGGTTAAGCTTGGGGATGTTGATGCATGTAAAATGCATACATGAACTTTGCATTATTTTACTTATATTCCAGTCATATTTGCATCATATAAGGGTTATATCACTGTTTTATAATGATTTTGGGAATATTTGATATGTTTCCTATTTTTATGGAATTAACCCTGCGCAGGCAGAAAACCCTATTTCTATATTTTAATGTTTCAGGGACCCAAACGACGTCCAAATGACCTGGAAATTTACGAGCATCAGTTTTGGAAGGAAGAAGACTTGGGAGCGAAGGAAGCAAAAGAGGGTGGCCCACACGGCCAGGTACAGGGCCGCGTGGGACCCACCATCTGGGCCTCGAGCTCCGTTGCCGTCGATCTTTCCTCCACCGACTCCGTTTTGACCTAAAACCGCCTATAAAAATAGTCCCCGACGTTGGAAGGAGCGCCGCAGAAACACAGAAACACCGAAACAGAGACCTGGAGCTGCAGATTGGAGGGGGAAAACTCCGGCGGGGCGCTGCCGGCGTGGTCTCCATCTTCTCCAACGACTTCTCCACCGTCTCCATGATGAAGAGGGAGTAGTCCACCTCTGGACTATGGGTTTGTGGAAGTAACTTATGTATCTCTCTCTCTCTTGAGCTTCACTAATTAGTACCGTATGAGCTGCTGAACATGATTACGGTCATCTATGTAATACCTTTGTGGTGGATCTTTTTATGAGTTAATATATGTTTGAGATTGCAATGGTTTTGTTTCAGTTATGAAAGTAGATGCATATTATGTACCCCGTTCTTATTTACTTGTCATGATCAAGCATGTTTATGAGAGCGTGTGAGGGGGAACGTGTGCATTAGTTGGAGTAACGGGGGGTGGCTAGTGCAGTGAACGTGAGAGAAAGTTCTGCGATCCACTTGGGTATCTTACCTTACTTTGTTGCCTCACTAGGGATAAAAAGAAATACCATGCTACCGGAGATGTGGGTGTGACCATTGCCACTACTCCATGACTAGATCTAGCATGTTCTTATTTTAACTTCATGTCATGATACTTATTGCTATACTCTGAGTTATCTTAATTACTGAGGTGTTATGATTTAGTTCGCATCTTGGTGGAGTATAAGAGAGACTAATAACCAAAAGGTCTCTATGTTAGGACGTGATGCCCATATAATTATAACTTGTCATTAAACTGTTGTGTTGCAATCTCATATGTCAACTCTAGTGTTCCATTGTCTACCACTTTATTAAAGAGAGAGTGCATTTGTGAAACCATGAACCCCGGTCCATTTTTAATCATAAGAAACACCTTTCCAACAACTTTTACCACTTTTCCATTTTCTGCCATTTAAAAATCCGAAAATACAAAAACACTTTTACATCTTGCATTCATCATATAAAACCCAAAAAATCATTTATCATTGCTACCACCATCCTTGCATATTTATTTACCACCATTGCATATTTATTTCTTGTTTGCATTGCATATTATCTTGATATCATTCTCACACCTTGTGCTTGACAACCACTAGGTGAGGTTGAGGACCAAAACATTTACTTTGTTTTGTAGGTAACCAAAAGAAGGATAGGAAAGATAAATCTTCACTACTGATTCCCCGAGAGTTCGATATTAAACCCTCGAGTCACCCCTCGTGGGGAAAACACGTCTTCCACTTACTACACACTCTGCACTTGGAGTCTCAACCTAACCCATTTACTTTTCACGCAGGTAACTACGTGAAGGGCCATCACATGGCTGACACGATGAGTTACCGGATGGATGTGGGGAAAGCGTGCTACCTCTGCAGAGTGTAAAACTCTTCGAATAGCCGAGTCCTCGGTCATGGACAGTTGGAAGGCCCTACTTCGACCTATGTGCAAGTTTTGCAAAGTTTTGAGATTTGAAAAAAAAATAGACATGTTTTATATATGCAACTATGCCAAAGGGTCGGCATGAGGTTGCTGGAAAAGAGGAAGACCATGAAGGGCTATGGTCAAGGAGTGCAAAGTTTTGTGTTTTAAAGGTGGAAAATGTTTTATGCAACTATACCAAAGGGCCGGTATGAAGTTGTTGGGATTAAAAGACCATGAAGGGCTATGGTCGTAAAAGGAGGAGTTTTGGGGAAATAAACCTGGTGATAATTTTCGGGAAAAAGTTTTAAAAGAGACTTCTTTCCTTTTTCAACAAAGATATATTTTCGGGAAAAAGTTTTAAAAGAGACTTCTTTCCTTTCTCCACAAAGATATATTTTCGGGAAAAAGTTTTAAAAGAGACTTCTTACCAAGGCAGTTTTATGGGAAAAAGTTCTAAAATTCTTCTTACCTTTTTCAACAAAGTTGTATTTTTGGGAAACGCGTTAAAAGATAATTCTTACCTTTTTCAACAAAGATATAGAGATTTCAAAACAAAGTTTTATTAAACAAAATCTATCCTTTTCTTTTTCAACAAAGATATAGAGATGTCTTTCTAAAAATAAAAGTCTTATTTAACTAGTGCATGTTCATGTCGGGTAGTTTGCGAGTACAATTCAAATTGTACTCATATTGGTTTCGTCCCTGACTATTGTCTTAGCCAGGTTTCGAGGAGCATATCGATGAGGAAAATTATGGTACCGATGACGCGAACTAAGGATTCTTCATTAGTCAGTTGCCTGTGGGCTGTGGGAACTAAGGAACGCTAGTAGGCCATCAACGTTGTATGCTTCCGTTGAAGGATGGTATTCTGCCCAGGAAGGCACCTATGTAAGAATTCGGTCTATATGACCAAATTATTGTAAGACTTGTATCCGGTGTTGTAATGGATGTAAACTGTGATGCCGAGCCGAGTTATGTGCAACAACAAACTGATCATGGGATTGTTGCTGGAAAGATAACGAGTATCTCGGATAGCTAATCCGGGGTCCTCACATGAACACTATGTATGTCACGGCCATCTTCCTATCTGGGTTGAGATTGTGCTTTTTTAAATGGTATACATTTGGGGAGTGACATTTTGACTCCTGGGCCAACATGTTCATACCTGATTTTTAATAAAAAATAGTAAAACATTATGAAAATAATTTCAAAAAAAATGGTGACAAACACATACAAGTGTTCAAATATGTGCCAAGTTTCGTGATGAAATGATATGTGTGACGCTCTATGCCAAAAAACAAAATAATTGCTCTAAGAATTTTTCTATCCCATTTTACTGATTGATTGTTTTTTCATAGAGCATCACAATTGTAATTTCACCACGAAATTTGGCACGTATGTAGAACACTAATATATGCTCGTCATCAATTTTTTCCATGAAATGTTTTCTTTTTTCGATTTTTCTATTCGGGCAGAGCATATGAGCTCGGGAGTCATTGTGAATTTCGGGTACTCTTTCATTCGGTATTTTATTGTGTGTATAGTTTACATATGATGTTTATGTCAAGGTTTTCTTTGTATTGAATTCGTTCAAAAAATTCATTATTTCAACATAGGTTACAAATGTGCGTAAACGAGGTGCGGTTTTCTAAACGGCCACACCCAACCAACACTTATTTCTTGAGACACGAGACCTCATATACTCAAAAAGGGAGACACAATTAAGTTTGGAATATACTGATTTAGAGAAAATTTTCATACAGGAGTTGGACCCGTACCGTTCCGCCCTAATGTGCTCGGTTTATGGCCTTCAATCTGACTCATCTCCACAAATTCCGTACCTTTTTTGCGGGGGAAATACTTTTATTAGTCAACAGGGAGGGTTACAGAGTTGTCGAGGTCAAGCATCCGAAGAGCACATTCCGGACCTGACCCTAACCATGTCATAGTTCTATCCTGTGTCCTAGCAAACTTTGCTAGGGCATCACTAACCCTGACTTGAGTACGACTAGCTTTAGTAACTAAGCAACAACTATCTAAAGAAACTAGCCGTCTGATATCATTAACTAGTACATGAAAATTCGAGCGATCATCAACCAATGACTTGACGGCATCAACCAGGAG
This sequence comes from Poa pratensis, assembly GCA_947311845.1. Classification (NCBI taxonomy): domain Eukaryota; kingdom Viridiplantae; phylum Streptophyta; class Magnoliopsida; order Poales; family Poaceae; genus Poa; species Poa pratensis. Next base: position 6,973,358 of record CAMZMU010000056.1, on the reverse strand, counting down.
TGACGAGTCTGTTTCGATAATCAAAGGGAGCTGGGAATGCTGCCTCGATAGCTTTAGACCCTCTAGACAAGCTTCCAACTCCGCTTCCAGGGCATCACTGCAGTTTAACAGTGCACGACAAGCCATAAAAATAACTGAACCATCATCTCGCCTCAAAATCATGCCAGTACCAGCTCTTCCATCGCTGGTTGAGAGAGAACCAACAATAGACAGTTTGATCCATCCAGTATCAGGCTTACACCACACCTTGACAGGAGAGTTTGAGGATGCCTTGTCTGGAATAGTATCCAACACAAGCATAGGACATTTGCCTTTGACAATGGCTGAGGTGGGCTCAACTTTAATCTCACGTAGCAGGTTCCGATATCCCACGAGGAAAATCCTCGAACTGGTAACCGAGGGTAGCGGTTTTTGATGTGTGTATTCGTTCCTGCAGTACCAGATCCTCCAAGTGACAAGCAGGAAATTCGCCACCATATTAGCCGGTGCCGAGTCCACAATCTTCTGAAACCATTTGACCGGGAACTAGACAAGAGCTCATTGCAGGGCAATTGCCAATAATTCCTCATCTCTATCCACAGGTTCCGGGCGTGTGACATTCAAAGAGTGCATGCTTCACATCCTCTAGCATCGCACCACAAACATTGGAACCTCCATTCACTGGTATATGTCGATATAGCTTGTTCCCCTCCGTAGCTAGGGCCTCAGAAGCTGCCTTCCACGCAAAACAACAAACTTTTGGGGGAACGGCAGCACGCCAAATCTTGGGCCAGCATGGTAGACGTCCATCAGGGATCAAACTGGACGTTGGAATCATATGCTGCCCTTCATGCAAACGGAGAGCCATCCGGTACGCACTTCGTACAGTAAAAATACCCAGCCGCTCTGGTAGCCACGCCAGGACATCCAAGTCGCGTCTCGACGATAGTTTGATTCGAAGGATTGCGGTAGCATCTATAGACAGAAAGGTGCGGCGAACCAGACCCTCATTCCAGACACCGTCAGCTGTTAAGAGTTCAGAGACCCTTCGAATCCAGCTATTACCTCTGGAGACAACACTTTACAACAGTCCTCACGGGAATCCAATTGTCACGCCAGACTCGTTGGGGTAATACTTAGCCTTCAAAACACGTGCACACAAGCTGTTTGGAAATTCCAATAACCGCCAAGCCTGCCTAGCCAACATAGCTTGATTAAATAGTCGCATGTCACGAAAACCAAGTCCCCCTTGGTCCTTGGCTCTATTGAGACGAGCCCAACTCACCCAATGCATCTTCCTTTTTCCATTTTCTACTCCCCACCAGAAATCTCTAATGAGCTTTGTCAATGCATCACACACAGAGATAGGAAGCTTGAACACCGACATAATATGAGTTGGAATAGCTTGAGCTACTGCCTTGATAAAGACCTCCTTTCCACTTTGGGCCAATATACTATCACCCAAATCAATCAACCTTTTGGCAAGCCGTGCTTGCAAACTATCAAATTTACCTTATGCATGCCACCCTCTGGAGTAGGCAGACCGAGATATTTATCCTCAAACTCTGGCTTCTCCACGTCTAGAATAGATCGAATAGAGTACTGGACTGGTTGTGGGCACCGTGCACTAAATAGGATTGAACATTTGGATGGATTTAGGAGCTGACCTGTGCCAGTAGCATACACTTCCAAGGTGTTCTTGACACACAAAGCCTGTTCCTCTGTGGCTTTGAAGAACAGCAATGTATCATCAGCAAATAATAAATGAGAAATTCCAGGGGCACGACGACACACCTTGATAGGAGACAAGTTATTTAACATAACTTCATGTTGGAGAAGATTAGATAAACCATCTGCCACGAACAAAAAGAGGAAGGGAGAGAGAGGGTCTCCTGCCTAAGGCCTCGAGAAGGAGAGAAAGCTTCCAATAAGGTTCCGTACCTAACTAGGGAAGCACATTTTAATCAGTGTCAACTAAGGAATTTCTTCACATCATGCCTCCGCTAAGGTCCCCCATGAGAAGTACTTACTGACCCTAACCAGCAAAACAAAATGAAACGAATTTAACCAGATCAGGCTATCTTAATGTTAAAGCGGACCAGCGAGGAGCTTTATTGGCAATAAATTCAGGCTCATAGTACTAGCAGTACTCGGAATCTCGAGTGGTTGGATTGATCTGAGACGACGAGTCATGTCATGTCGCCAGGACCAAGAAACAGCAGCTTGATTAAGCCTGCGCAGCTTTGCTGTGTTCGGAATTAAGAGGTGGACGACGGTAAACAACAGCTGCCATGGTTACCATGGGAAGGACACATGAAGGTGCAGCCATTGAAGAAGTTAGAGCATCTCCACCAGCACCCTCCAAACGATCCTCCAAAGGTTCATTTGGGGTCTGGACACCAAAAACCGTCACCAGCGGCACCCTCCAAAGGGTCGGCCCGAGCAAAATCGTGCCCGACACCCCTCGAGAGGGCCTCCAAGTTTGGAGACCCTCTCGGGGGTGCCGGACACTGCCCGGACACGCCCTCCGACAGGTGCGGCCCACCCGTCATAGAGACACGGCGCGAACAGGTGCTCTAATGGCGTCGTGCAGGAGGCCGTTCCACCCGCGTTAATGTCGACGTGTTTCCGCAGGCGACGAAGGACGAGACGGCGATGCGTCTGCCGCACGCCTCGCATTTACGACGGCGCCTGCTGAGCGCTTAGACTTTCCCGGCTTCCCAAGCGGCGTAGTGGCGGAGACGTGTTGCCGCCATTAACTCCGACGCGACGCGTGCTCACCCACCCGGTGCTTCCCGCCCAGCGCCACCGCTTCCCACCTCGGTTTCCCGCATCTACCTTGGCCGGCTATAAAGAGGCCCGCCGTGTAGCCATTTCACCACACCAGCACCGACGCTCGCCGTAGCCATTTGACCACACCACCAGCCGTAGTCGTAGCCTATGCATAACGATGCCTCGCCGCCTCGCCACCTCATGGGCCACCCTCACCCTGGCAGCACGTTGTGCTCACGACACGACACAAGAGGACGCCGCGGACGAACAGCCGTTCGACTGGGCGGATGTGGACGACATCGACGTGGACGAGCAGGAGGAGCAAGAGCCGGTGCAGGACCCGTACCCTGGCCAGGAGCCGCCGCCGGAGCTCGATGAGGTGCCGCCGCCGCCGCAGCAGGAGCCGGAGCAGGCGCTCCCGCCGCCGCTGTGCCAAACCAGGTGGTTGCCGCCAACTCGTTCGAGAGTTGGCGCAACGAGCAGGCAAGCCGCCAGGTCAGGCTCGGCTACGAGGTGGCTGGGACGCCGTGGAGGCCGCCATCATCCAGGCCTCCATCGCGAGAGCGGAGCACGACGATCGTTGCCGCGCCTTCATGGCCGCCAAGCGGGCGGCGTACGAGCAGCTCAACGCCCAGGCGGAGGAGCCCAGGCAGCAGCAGCTCATCGCCCATGCGGAGGAGCTAGCGCATGCGGCCTCCCAGCTGCGCGCCGAGCGGGAGTCCCACGAGGAGCTGAACCAGATGCGGGCGGCGAGGGCGGCAGACAGGGATGCCGAGCGCCGGGCGGCAGAGAGGGATGACATGAGCCGGGCGGCGAGCGCGCTCCGGCAGGAGAGGCGTGTGCGCTCGCGCTTAGCCCAGAGCCAGAAGGCCGCGCACGACGACGAGGTTGGCCCGAGCAGCGACGTTTAGATTAGGGTTTATTAGTTTAAGTTTGTATCATTTTAGGTATAAATTTGTATCGTTTAGTTTAAATTTGTGTCGTCTTAGTTTAAGTTTGAATTTAAAACAGTCGTCGCGTTTATGTTTGTTTGAGTTTGACGTAAAATTTGTAAACGCTCACAAGGTGTTTGTAGTTTGGTCGACATCTCGGACCGTTTGGGGTGCGCCGCTGTGGGCGGGCTCCAAAAGTTGGGCGGACATGTGTCCGACACCCCCAATTGAGGGGTACCGGACACCGATTTAGAGGGTGCCGGTGGAGATGCTCTTAATGCCCCATTCACTGATCCGTATCATCCTTGTACTAGTGGTTCGTGGTGCAGCTATCACTGATCCGTATCATCCTTGTACTAGTGGTTCGTGGTGCTAGCTGCTATGGAGATGGACAGGACTCCATTCGTTGCAAGCCCTCCTCTCTAATGCACCTCAAGTCTGAACCACAGATCGATCAGATTCTGAATATATTCGGTATGTTGTTCGCCTCTATCGGGACCAGAAGACGTCCGCGCCGTAGCTTAGTTGGAGTGACGGCCGGTCTGTATTTGGGTCCTCCATCCCTCCGTAGCTGTCACAGTGCGCCGACCAAATCGTATTTTCGCCAACTGAAAACCATTTCTGTTCTTTGCCCGGCAGTTGCTTTCAGGTTCCGTTTCAAATTGTTTAGCGTCGCTAATTTGAAGAGCCCGTCCGTCGTTGTCAGCGAGAGGTTTCTTCAACCTCACCGCGTTTTGTGCGGCATCAATAGCCTGGTGGATATATTCCCGTCAATGGTTAGGTTTAATTAGGGTTAATTTTTTTTAGGACAAAGTGGTCGTATCAGATAGAAAGAGGTGACCCACACACACGTTAGCTCTAGAATTACTTACAGCTACGAAGTATTAGTACATCATATTAAGCAGCTAGTAGCTGTGTAGGTAGCGACAGCACCGAGTTAATGTACGCACGACTGATGGATACGTGCGACCGACCAGCCATTCATCAACACCTATACGTACTACTACTACTCCGGCCATTGCTTGGTGTGTATTATTTCCCTATCGACAGGTCAGATATACGTAGAAATAGAATACAGTGCACGGTGGTTGAGGAGTTCCGCATACGACAGTTGGATTAGGGTGCGTATGTACGCGAGACACGTACGTATGTACAGGGAAATGGGTCCGGTACAGCTGGAGCAGGAATAATACGTATTGATCCTGCCAAAAATGAAACAAAAACAGGAGGCACTAGCTCCACGTAGGCACGTACAGCGGCTGTTGACGCGTCCCTATCGGAACACAGGGTTTGCCCAGCTCGCATAAATAAACTGGACAGAAGAAGATAATACTATGTGCGCACCGAGAGACTTTTTTTTTAATCACCGCGCGCGGCTATAGACAAGTCGAAACGCCGTAAAGCCATCAAAACTTTTTCAATTGTACATGCACTGGTACGTATGCATGCTTAGAAAGAGGGGAAGTCGACACTATCAATGCAAGGAACCGTACGTACTGTACATTGGTAAATACCAAAACGTCACACGACATTCCACAGATCTAATAACTCCTTGGCAGAATGACATACAAATTGCTAAAGGTACGTACCGTAGGTTGTCACTAGTTGTACTGCCTGGTAATTAAGTAAGGTCGGCCGGGAGGTTTCGAGTGCATTTTCTTCAGAGAGAAGTGGCTCATCTAGCTAGGCAGTACACACCGGCCGCTAGTTCAATCCACTCGTCTTTAGTTAGTTGTCCAGGTCGTGATTCGGCGGAATAAAAAAGGAGAATATTATACTAGCAAAGAAAAGAAAGATTCTGAGGAGGCGCAGGAATTATTTTCTTTCAACTTGGTTGGACCAAATCGAGTCTTCAAGTGGACCGTCCACGCATGTTTATGTTATCCCTGCTGCTGCAGTGGGCATATGGGGAAGGCAACAAAAGATCGAGCGAGCTGGTTTTTCTTTCTTTTCTCTGGCCGAATTAGTCCAAATGATTAGTATAACGCCCAATCTAACGGGACACGCATGATCGCGATCGGATCAGTGAGCTGAGCACAACGGCCTGATGGGCCTCTGGCTCAGGGTGCAAGTGGGAGCGGGCTACCCGTGGGGCCCATGAATTTAGCCCACTTAAATTACTTCGTGGGCGCCCACGGGTGAGTCGCTGAGATATGTGGGAAATGTGGGCTGTCCCACAGGCCCGCAACCAGCCCACATAATCCCACTTAGCAGGGAAGTTCTGAATACTCCTCAATCCTTAATTGATCCCTCGGCTGCAAAGCAAAAAATGGCCGCGTTTGTCGGCGACGAGTACGCAGTACGCTAACCGTGATGTGCTGCTAGCAGGTCGTGCACGCAGCACGCGTGTGGGGCTGGTCGGCTGACGGCATGGTGTGCAGCAGCCAGCAGTTCGCGAGCTACTCCGTATCTTTCACGTGGGAATGCGGGGGTGCGTGGCTCATCAGCGCACGAGGCGGGACGCAGTGGTGCGGGCCTGTGGGGCGCGGCTCGGCAGCGCGCGAGACTGGGCGCGGTGGTGTGGCCTGCAGCCCGGCTGCTCGCCGGGAGAGCACGGCGACGCCGCGCCGTCGCTGATAGCGGCAAGCACGGCGACATCGCCGTTGACGAGAAGTGGTACAACACCTAGCAGAGCAGCTCGCCCAAGAGCACGGCGACAACGCCCGGCGCTGCCGGTGAGAAGCAGCACAACAGCAAAGCAGCTTGTCCGTGAGCACGGCGAAACCACCCGGCGTTGCCGGCGAGAAGCGGCACAACAGCAAAGCAGCTCGTCCGAGAGAACGACGATGGCGTGCCGTCGCCGGCGAGAAGCGACACTGCGGCACAACAGCTCGCCAAAGAGCACGGCGAAGCCGCGCAAGGGCAAACTTTTGATTCATATGCGGGCGTATGTGGGCTTCGTGGGCACCCGCATTTGTTTAGTGGGCTACCGTGGAACGCCCATTTATCATGTGTGGGACTGTGTGGGTATTAAGCGGGGGCCCACGAGCAGTCCCACCTGCACCCTGACCTCTGGCAGGGCAAAGGATCCTCTGTGCTTATTAGATCTTGACATGGACGTCTAGGTTGTGTGCTTATCTGCACTCCGTTGGATGCACACAAGTCATGACAGGAACAGGGTGAGAATGGTGAGCCGCAGGAATGGCTTCAGAGCTGACGCCGCAGGGCGCAGGTAATAATGCCTGGATGTCTCCATCAGACAACCATAACCCACTAACAGTCTGTGCTTAATAGTAACGCTCTCTCCCCCACACGTACTCCCTCAGTTCGTAAATAGATGTGTTAGCTGCCTCAAAATTTGAATGTATGTACGCCAAAAACCACTGGTAAATTCGCCCGACCCTCATGTCGCTCTCGCGAGGGCGACCCGAGGGAGCTCACCGGCGCGCCACCAAGACCCCTCCCTCCGGCACCCCTTCTTGCCACCGCTGCCGCTGGCCTTCGCCGCGGTGGCGGCGGGCCCCTCGCTACCAAAATTGTGGAGGAGGGGGTGCTCTGAGGTCCAGATCGACGGAGTTCTCGCCGTTTTGGCGCGGTAAGCCAGGGCGGCGGCCCTGGGCACTGGTGGCGACCGGCGGGGTGTGGTGCGGCGCGGGCCGCGCGTCCCGCGGCGGTGCGAGGATGGGGCACAGGGCGCGAGGTGGCTACTGCAGCTGGCGGCGGCGGGGCGGGCCCAATCTGGGCTCGGCAGGATTCGAGGAAGGGGGATGGTGCTCGTGCGTCTGGGCGCGCGCGCGCGCGGGGGGGGGGGGGGGGGGGGCGTGAGGCATCAAGCAGGCGACGGCGTGATGTGGGTCAGGGGACGGCGGCGTCCGTGCTCCGGCGCCCGGTGCGAGGAAGCCGGGGCGGCGGCCCCGGACCGAAGGCTGTGCTGCAGCGGTGTGGCATGGGTGCCACGGCCATGGGCGGCCGCGGACGCCGTCGAGGCAGGGGGTGCCACGGTGGGGTTCTGGCGCGCGACGGCGGACGCGGAGGTGGTGGTGGCTACTCCGGCGGAGCGGCTGAAGCGGGCATGACCTGGCAGCGGCCGTGGAAGGTGGTACCGCGGCTGCTGCGACATGCGGTGGAGCTCAGTGGTTGACGACATGGCCGGGATGCCATCCTGCTGCTTCCCGAAGCTTTGCGGTCGGGTTGAACTCCGGGCGAAAGCTCGCATGGACTTCGGTCAGTGCCGACGACGGCGGCGCCCTCGGGCGTCGTTCCCTTTCTTGATTGCGTCGTCGTGGAGCTTTTCGACCTCGTCTAACGCGTGGTGGTTCCAAATTCTCCGGGTGAAAACCTTTGCTCCTTCGTGAGCGGGCGGCGGTGACGGTCTCGTCACTACCTTGTTGGAGGCGCCGCTTTGGAGCCCTTGGCCAGCGCGGTGCAATGGTTTCGTGACGGATGTGCAGAATGGCGTGTGGTCGTGGGCGGTGGATGTCGGGGCGGCGGCTCCGGAAGGTGGTGGTGCGTCAAGGCGGCGGCCTCGATCTCCCACGCTACGACGGTTCTAAGAGGTAGAACCGTTGTCTAGTGAGGGTTTGGGTGGCGACCTGGATGAAGACTGCTTGGGCAGAAGGTTCGTCGACCCGACTGGATCGTCTTCGGGCAATGCGAAGGTCGATCTGGTTGCTACACCGGGGCGGCGGCCCTGAAACAGGTGGTTTTGGTGGCAACCTGGATGTAGACTGCGTGGGTAGAGGGTTCGTCGACCATGACTGGATCACTTTCGGACGATGCGAAGGTCGATCTGTTTGTTACGCCGGGGCGGCGGCCCCGGAGCAGGTGGTGTGTGTTGTGGCGTTTGTCGACTTGGGTCGTGTGGACGGCGGGTCGCTTCGTTTCTGTCATTCTTTTGTACAGATTGTATAGTTTTTTGACACGGTTTCCCTTATAAACTGGGTCAACTCTTTCTATCTATTCGGGCGGTGGGTACGACCACTTTGAGGTCACAAAAAAAAGTATGTACGCCAACACAAACCCGCCTTATCCGTTAAACTCGGCCGGTCCCACCACGACACGCAAGGACCATGCTGCTCGATCGGCACGAATTTCTGAAGGCATCGCAGCCGTTCATGGGTTTCTGTTGTGACCACCATTGCGTTATGCGTCCATACTCCATGTGCAAGCTACAGCGATGTACTCCCTCGGTTCTACTGTACGATATAAACCCGTTTTAGCAACCTGATTATATAACAGAGTGATAATAGCTAGTGTAGTGTACACTGAGCAAATAGACACCGAGTTCGGAACGGACAAAAGGAGAGGAAATGTATGGACACCGCCGATGAAATGGATGGACGCGTGCATGGAAAACAGAATCCTATCGTCTAGCACAGCCTGGCTGTACGTACGTGATGCCATGCCATGATTGGCTTCTACGTATACACGTATCATGTATATATGTGTACACAACTGACGTGGGCCCAATGGTATGTATCAACGACAGCTACAAGAGTAATATCGCCCAATTATAGAGGCTTCCTATTACATGTATAATGGTCGATAACATAGTCTTATTTTACGCTCACTCCCCTCCGTTCCATAATTGCAATATGTTTTAGATATTTTTAATCTTGACTACATACGAATAGAAATGAGTGAAACTACACGCTAAAATACACGTATATACATCTAATTTGTACAAACATAAAAAAAATTATACCTTGGTCAGGGTGCACACCCTGACCACTTGGTTGTTGTCTAATTCTCAAAAGTTGTTAGATAAGACAAAAAATATCGTTAAAGAATGCAAAAACATGTTATACAACAAATTATTTCTCAGCCTTATCTTTAACAATTAATGTTTGAATCTTAAATTATGGCAAGATCCTAGTAGAAAACATGTGGCCAAGATAAGGCATATTGTACAATGCAAAAAATGTCTTGTGTTTTTGTATTAAGAGATCAGTGTTAGTTAGGAGAAGACGAGCCTCCTTTTTTTTGTTTCTCTATGCTCCACAACAACATCATCCTACCACATCGCTTTTTACCCACAAATAAAAATAAAAATAGGAGGCTTCTTGATTTAGCACCCGGTTCACCCACATTCCATAGCGATTTTTTTTAGTTAGCCATTTAAAACAGTTCTTTGTAGCTTATTTTTCATATTACATAAGTTGTCCTTGTTGTATCTTTTGGTTCTTCCTTTTGTAGTCTACAAGTAGTTTCGTAAGTCAATTTGAGCATATATTTTCCAGTGAATGGAAGCAACAGATTATGGATGTGCCTCTTCACATAGGGGTTAACTGTTTACGGTGGTGTCATGGGAAACAAAAGATAATGCTTTGGCTGCACGTTTGGTGTTACACCAATTACCCTTATGATACTAGTAGTTACTATTATTTGATCATTCACTTGATCTCAAACTTTTAGAAGCCAATGCCCCTACTTCCAACCTATTTGTATAAAAGATTGCTAGCTCATATAAATGTTGTATGTTCAAATTAGTCCAGCACAACATCTCAACAACAACACCATCAATCTTAATCATTATGGATTTGATGAGACATATAGTCCAATTTGATAAGATTATTAATTATAGGGTCAAGAATATAATAAAACCACACTACTTTCCATTAATTTTTTGATAAAAGGTTGCCACATATTTACATGCCGTGTTGCTTGTATTGATGGAGGTGCATGTAGAAAATATACTTTTTTAGAATCAAACGAGTGGACAACAAGTTGAAATTTTAAATCAACCATGATGATGATGTAGTCAAGAGTTTCTAGTACTTGTAAACTTCATGGATGTGGAAACATGTAAACTTGAGTAATTTGGAGTTTCACAACACTGTTTGAACTTTTATTATAGTGCATTGTGTATTGTGCCTTAACTTGTGAGGTGTGCTGGATTTAGTACTCCAACTCAAAATATATGTTTTTTGTTAACCACATACAAATTATTTTATCGTGTATTTTTTAAGAAATGCTGCTATTGTATAATTAAGTACATTTTATGAATTTTTAGGGTACTTCAAGTGAACATGATATGATTTTACTTGAATTCATACTGTGTTTATTCAAGTATATTTATTTGGGATACAAATCACAAGGGTTATTTCCCATTTGCAATTTTTTGTTTCTTGTTATTTGTAGTGGGATGTATTTACAACATTAAAATATTCAATGATCGAAAATGACAAAACACTAGATATAAACGTTTGACGTGAAATCTTTTGTCAACCCTAGAAGATAGTTTATGTAAGGGGCATCAAACGCGAATGAGTTATTTCTTTGTGGGTTATTTAAACAAGTTAAAATATGCGCCAATAGTAAGTTCTTAAGAACCTAAGAAGATGTTAGGGACACAAAGGGTCTCATAAGGTTGATAGAGCGGGCGTCACGCTAAACGATGCCTCTATATGTAGTTATGTCATACAAATGTGCTCTTTTATAGCGAAATGTGTGTTACGAGATATCATATAAATAACTGCCAAATTCTGAAATACGAGTAGTTCAGTTGTTTTGTATTTTTGAACAATGCCTTCAAGATGATACAAATTAGTTTCTCCATTTATCCCGTAAGTATGCATCGATGAATTGAAACATGCTCTTTGGCATATATTGGAGGCATCGTGGTGTCATCCAAGCCTAAATCGGGTTTACAAAGATTTGTGTCTGTATGTTGCACTTAATAATCCAACAATTTCGTATTTTCATTAACAAAAATCAACAAACAGTAATACCATATAACTGACATGTACTCTAGTATACACTTTGACCATGCAGGAGAAGAAACCCATTCATGTAATAAACATTAAAAATAGCATTTTCTCATGGAGGTGGCGTTTTGGGTAGTAGGTGCAGATGCACCTATTAAGTAAAACATTTTCTTTCAAAATGTCAAAAAATTACAGAAAAAATTTGGATATACATTAGAATATTTTGTGTTAGCACAAAAAATGTCGTGGAGAAAAAACACTTTTTGTGATCTATGCAAAAAAGACAAAAAAGTCTCGTATAAAATCATTTGGAGCGACTGAATTTGTCTTTTTACACATGTCACAATTTTTTTCTTCACTCAAATATTTGTGCTAACATAAAATGTCTTGAAGTATATCCAAATTTTTTATTTTGAATTTTTTAACATTTTAAAATTTGTTTTTTTGGACAGTGGGTGCATCACCTACTACCCGTTATGGATTTCCGTTTCTCACCCCACAAGTATATTACTCATAGGAAAAAGAAACAAGGAAATTACTAGAAGGGAAGGGAAGAAAATATAATCAGAGAAAGGGAAAACCCTCACACAATAAAAAAAAAATCACTCGTCAGTGCTTAGAGTTAAAGAGCAAAGCAAAGATAGAGCAACAATATGTACAGTACATATATAAATGCTCCCACTTATTGCGGCCCTCTTCTCCGCGTTTCTTCCCCCACACCACACACGCACACTCTCTCTCTTTTACTCCTCCCTTCTCCTTTCCCAAGCAGAGGCCGAGCAAAACCAGCAGCGGCCAAGAACATAGAAATGGGCGACCGGGCGTACGCGCCGTCCTCCAATCCGGTCCCTGTGGCGGCCCCGCGGAGCGCCAACGGCACGGCGAACGGCAGCGGCGGAGGGCAGGCTCGGCCGCCGCCCATGGTCCCCGGCCGCGTCCCGCCCCCTCCGATGTACCGACCGAAGCCGATGCAGCCGCCGGCGCGGCGCCGGCGGAGCGGGCGCGGGTGGTGCTGCGCGTGCTGCCTGTGGCTGACGCTGGTACTGGTGGGGCTGGTGTTCCTGGGCGCCATCGCGCTGGGGTGTTCTACGTGATATACCACCCGCAGCTCCCACCTTTGCGGTGACGTCGCTCCGGCTGGCGGCGCTGAACGTCTCCGACGCGGACTCCGTGACCTCGCGCATCGAGTTCACGTGACGGCCCGCAACACCAACGAGAAGATCGCCTTCGCGTACGGCGACATCTCGGCGCCTTCGCGGCCGACGGCACGGACATCGGGGCCGGCACCGTGCCGGGGTTCGTGCACCCGGTCGAGAACACGACCGTCATCAAGGGCTCGGCGTCGGCCATGGCGGCGACAGTGGATCCGTGCAGGCGGCCAGCCTCAGTTCCAAGAAGTCCCACGCCATGTCGGTGGAGATGGACTCCAAGGTGGGGTTCCAGATCGGGCGGTTCAAGTCGAAGCGGCTCAACGTGCGCGTCCTCTGCGGCGGCTTCACGGCCGGGCTCGCCAAGCCGCCCGCGCCCTCCCCGGCGCCGATCATCGTCGCCGCCGCGCCCGCGCCGGTCCGGTCGAAGATCAGGCTGTCCTCGTCCTCTGGCAGCAGTGGGGCGACGACGACGACGGACGCAAAGTGTAAGCTCCGCGTCAAGATCTGGATTTGGTCGTTTTGACGGTCGAGCGGAGGGACGGACGGAGAGATTCTTTTTGTTTCGCTTTCTTCACACTGTATGTGGATTTATTGGAGTATAGTTGATATGATTTTTCTTTGCCTTTGCTTGCTTGCTTCACAAAACAAAATTGCTCCGCGTAGATCTACGCCATAGTTCGTCCTTTGAAGCTCTGACCAAATTCTGCGCCCAAAGAAACAGCAGCTGGTCATCACAGCAGCAGATTACGCGACCTGGCGCACGCGCGTCGGTGGCGTCACCAGAGGGAAGAAGAAGCGAGCTCCAGCTAAGAAGAGAGCAGGCTTGATTGATTTCCTTTTTGGTTTCGCTCCAGTCTCTATCTCTATGGCTCTATCTTCTCCTCCGGGGCACCATGCCGGGAACAGCTGTGCTCTGGCTGGCAGCTGACTCGCCGGGCCCGTCGACGTTCGGGACCGCGTGTCAGCGAACTGTGGATAGGCGGCTGGTGCTGGAAAGAAAGTGAGAAAAGGGCCGTTGGTTTGTGCGTGGCGGGGCGACATGACGTGTGTCGGGGAAAGGAGGGAGAGAGATTAAAGGCGACGTCACTCACTCCAGCGAGAGGAAGAGGAAGATGAAGAGAGGAACAGTGGCCACCGCTCACTGGCGGTACAATTCTAGAGCGAGACAGAAGAATTGCTACGCGCACCGGATCATGTGAGGATTCAGTGGAGGTTTATTAGTGGGGTTGGGTACGGGACCTCGAAGATAATTGCCAATCGCACATGGTTATACATAACGGTCATATAATCCGAGTACCGGAAAGTACTAGACTGTAAGAGCATATTCAACCGGGTTTGTCAAATTTGGCCCAAAGTGTTCGCGGAGACGCCCGGACGTGTCGCGGACATTGTCCGGGCAAACCCTAAATTTGATCTCCTACAACCGTGTCCTTCAAATCCCCACCCCAAAACCATACTAGCCATGCAACGTAGATGATAGCAACATAGATCGGAGCTCAAATGTAGAACGAATTGCATAACAAACTTCGATCGGAGCTCATAGAGTACGGATTTCATACATACGACTAAATTATATAGGCAAACTTAAGAAAAGTGGGCAAACCGGCGGCGCCGCCATCGTCTGCCGGTCCCTTCCCCTTGACTTCATCGGCGGCGCTTCACTCCTTTGCCGGTCCCTTCCCTTGTCATCACCAGAGGGGCGGTGGCGGCGCAGAAGCTCCAAGGCCGCGTACGGGTCGGCGTGGGAGGAGCGGAAGTGTCGTCGCTACTGGCGAGAGCGGCGATGAAGCGGACGCCGCAGGTCTGCTCGTTGGCGAGTCTGGCCGTGCAGGTCTCCAGTTGCCTGGGCTGGAGACATGAACCCACTATCTAGCATAAATACCCCCACTTGGAGACACTAGCAACTACTTGGCCAAAGCAACCACTAGCATCGGAAAGCATGCAAGATCATAAATAAAACATATAGATAAATAGATGAACAAACTTGATCATAACTTCACAATTCATCGGATCCCAGCAAACACAACATGTAGCATTACATAAAGATGATCTTGATCATGTTAGGCAGCTCACAAAATCTAAACATGGTAGCACAAAGAAAAGAGACAACCATCTAGCTACTGCTATGAACCCGTAGTCCAATGGTAGACTACTCACGCATCATTCCGGAGGCAGACATGGTGGTGTAGAGCCCTCCGGTGAGATCCCCCTCCGGCAGGGTGCCAGAAAAAGCTTCAGAACCCTCCCGAACTGGGGTTGGCGACGACGTCGGCATGGAACTTTCGTGGAATTGTGTTCGGGTATTTAGGGTTTTCGGGGACGATGCAATTTATAGGCGAAGATGCGGCGTCGGAGGAGCACCAGGGGACCCACACGGCCTTGGGGCGCGGGCCACCCCCTGGCCACGCCGTGGGGCCGCCTGGGAGCCCTGGTGGGTCCCTCTGGCTGATCTTTGGTCGGTGCCTTTGTCCCTTCACAAAATAAATCCCGTAAATTTTCAGGTCTTTTGGAGAATATTTCCCGACTAGAATTTCTGAAACAAAAAGACAGCAAAAAACAGGAACTGACACTGGGCATCTTGTTAATATGTTAGTCCCAAAAAATGCATAAAAATGATATAAAACTATTATAAAAACATGTAGCATTTGTTATAAAACAAGCATGAAACATAAAAAATTATAGATACGTTTGAGACGTATCAGATGGTCTGATAAGAGATAAGGAAATACAAATTGATAACAATCATTTTTCTCACGGACGCAACTAAATGCACTAAAAAATAAAGTCATGTAGCCGTTTTGGGAAAAGCAACAGAGTGACACATGGTATTTGTTCGTCAATTTTGGGAAACGATCGATGCGACTGGAACACGGCCGCTCCATGTGTTTTCAACAACAAGAGCAGCAGTTCCTACATTGCTCAGTAGCATTTCCTCTGCCACCACGTGCCCTGAGCCGACCCATCGACTGCCTTCACGACACTCTGGCCGCCGACCGTGCCGTCGTTGCAAGCTCCTGCCGAACAGGGCAGCGAAGTAAGGTACGAATTAGCTAGCCCACTGTCCTCTAGGTCCCTCTGCTGCCGCTGTGTTCCATCCTCCACACGAGAATCAGAAATTCGCCTTCGACTGCCGCACCTTCTTCTTTCCTCGTGCCGCACCATTCTTTCCCTTTTTATTTTATCCCGTGCTACACCAGTTTATTCCTGTGAACAAGCGAGCAAGCACGAGTAGGATCGATAGTAGATTCTCCTTGTTCATTATCCGTGTGTGCATTTGCTTATTCGGCTATTTGCCATGCCAACTTCCCGAGTTGGGCTCTACGCCAAGCCACGGGGGCTGTACCCAACACAAGTTAATGTAATTATACTAAACTTTTGTACTTATTTTTTATTAAATTGTGTTTTTAATAAATATATGATAAATATTACTTAGTTATCATGGTTAACCATAGTATAATGTTTACGAATATTTATTATTATTATTTCCATTATATAGCTGCAATATATATCATTGAAAATACATCTGAATTGATCTTTCTTTACTTTTGAGATAGTGCACTTAACAAGATATAAAACCACTTTAAATATATGGGGAAAGGGGGGGAACATATGCTTCGTTAATTTTTTGTAGTCGGTGAATTATATGGTGTATATGTATGTTATTGTGGTAATATTTTTCTCTATTTATAATATTATTAATTACATTCAAAACCATATGACCAAACAAATATCTTAATAGAGATGTGTAGTGTATGGTTAGATAAGCAAAGTATATAGAAACTTATATGATCTTAATGAAAAACTTGGCATTATCATTTTTTCGTGTTCAAATGTATCTGACACGTTACAGTGGGTTGAGTAATAATTTAACAATAGGTTAATGGTCAATACTTTTTATTGAAGTAAGATTGTTTATATTGATCATAACGAATATAAAATATTATAAGTTCTACTAGTTTTGCACACAAAAAACAATTATTTTATATGCTCACCGCAATGCATGCACCTCCGTATCACATGGTG
The DNA here is from genome assembly GCA_947311845.1 of Poa pratensis. NCBI lineage: Eukaryota > Viridiplantae > Streptophyta > Magnoliopsida > Poales > Poaceae > Poa > Poa pratensis. The sequence goes on along the minus strand of CAMZMU010000056.1, from coordinate 6,956,855 downwards.
TATACAAGTCCGCCTGCTAGTTTCTAAATAAGAAGTTATGCATGAATGTAAACATCAAAATATATCTAACAAAACCTTTAATACAACATGTGTAAGGCATGCATATGGGAGTCTAGCATCCACATTGAACTTGTCATGAACATTATCCGCATCTCATCGTTCATGGTTGACATGACGTTGGCGGTAATCTTAGAATCAAGTTTGTATATCTTGGATTCTAAGCCACAGACAACGTCTTTCAAGTAGCCCATAGTGATGGATGCTTCCGGGTCCATTTCGTTGACCATACACTCTTAAGCGTAAAGCCTTAGATAAGAGACGATGCTTGATACCAATTGAAAGTACAGTATGGTCAACTAGAGGAGGGGGGAGGGTGAATAGGCGACTAAGAATTTTAGTACTCTTTTTAATTAGGGTTAACAAGGTATCACAAAGTTGTCTAGATGTGCAACGAGATGAGAACAACCCATGTGATACAATACAAAGAGTAATTAATACGCAACAAAATACAAGTAGTAAAGGACAGAAGTAACCGCACTGATGGAGACGAGGAGATGCTTCCCGTAGTTCCTTCCAAGGAAAATACATCTATGTTGGAGGGGTGTTGGGCACCTAGGCACCCCAATAGCACGAATGTGCTCACCCGATTCTCCTTGAGCTCCTTCCGTGCAAGATTTGCTCGCTCCACTATGAGGTCGATTTGAAGACGTTGACCAACCTTTACAACAAGGTTGGGGCAATATCCACAACTCAATTGGAAGCTCCCAACAACGCCCCAAAGATTTTTACAACAAGGTGAAGCTCCGAAAACCGATTTTCTATCTAGGGTTCCAAAGAACCCAATTGGTAACAAGTTCCACGAGGGAAGGGGGATCAATCTTTGGCTCGGTTAATGGGTAGATCTAGGTTTTCTCCACCAAATTCTTGAAGGGTATCAAGTTTGGGTGATTGGAAAGGGACATCTAGCCATTTAAAGCTTTTGATTCATGGGGAGAGGAAACTGGGACGAGCAACCAACTCCAAGGAAGGAGACCTACACTTTAGGCCCACATGCACCGAAACTTCTAGCCCCATGCCGAAGACTTAACTGAAAATTCTGGGCAGAATATTTCCGGGTTCAGAGTCCGGAACTCCGGGGTTTAACCCTCAGAACTACCGGCCTTTTTCGACACCGGAATTTCCGGACCATGTCCAGGCAAGAAGCAACATAGATAACTTTGAAGGTTCTCTCCTCCATAAATAAAAAGATAAGCATTACTCTTTTGCTGGAACTATAGTATGCTGGAATTGTTTGATATTGGGGAGTGGTGTTTTGGCCACTGATTTTGTTATTTTTAAATCCCATTATGGCCATTGATTCGTTATTTTTACACAGTGCACCACACTATATTTTCATTATGAAACTTTGCAGTATGTAGGACATTTGTATGTGTCCATCTCCAATTTGTTCATATTTTTTTGAAATGTTTTACTATTTTTTGAATTTTGTTTATTCCACATGAGCATATGAGTCGGGAGCAGTGCGATTTTTTGTAAACATTGTCACTATTTTGTTGGAATGCTGAAAATAGAGGGGAAATGGTGTCAATTTTTTTTAGACATATTTATAATTGTTGCTTATTTGTTCAATGAGGGCAGGACATTCATTTGGCCTCTTACCGGACTGAGCTAGCACTAGACTAGAAATAGCGGTTCTTGTTGTGTCAGTTTCTTTCAAAACTGGGGGGGGGGGGAAGCTTATTAGGCCCTGTTTGTTTCTAGAGTTTTAGCGGGATTGGTGGGGATAATCCTCTAGTGTATTGAGTGAAACCCAAACTTCAAAACATCATTTGTTTCTAGTGTATTGGATGAGTTTTATCCCATTTTCCCACAAATCCCCAAACTCTAGTTCATTTTTTCTCAATCTAGGGGATTCATACACTACCCTACCTAGTGGATTGATCCCCAATCCCTAGGGGATTGGGTGAAGTTTGGGGTTTCACCCAATCCACTAGAGGATTATCCCCACCAATCCCACTAAAACTCTAGAAACAAACATGGCTTACTAAGATCCTATAGCGATGGAGTACTTTACATCCCTACGTCTTACATCGCTGGCGAGGCAAATTTAGGTCGCTACATCACTACATCGTGTTCGGCTGCAAACCTACATCCGCTGGACGAGACGGACGTCCGCCTGTATGGGTATCTTTGAACAAGTAGGTAAGGGAACGGAGTACTTTACACAAGTTGTTTGCAGGAACGTCGTAGCTAAGCAAAGACATGCAAGTATTGCCTACTGGGTACTTCCTCCATTTATTAAAATAAAGGCATATAAATTTAGTCAGAAGTTCACATATACTAATTTTGACCAATATAAGTAAAATTATTGATGTTTAGAATACCAAATTACTATCTACATATCTGTCGCAGCAGTGGAACATGGGTTCCCCTGATGCTGCCAAAGGGTCCACAACTGGGCCCACAAGAAGATGGACAATGACAAAGAGTCAAGACCGGCAGATGGGTCAGCCTATCTGCCCCAGGAAACCGACAAGTTCGACATCGACAAGCTACGGTTAGAACCAGGTGACCTTCCGAGGTCACCCACCACCCGGTGAACAAGGCGGAGTATCCGCGGATCCAGGCGCCCGGCAGGAGGCCAGGCGTGCTCCGGGTTCTCCATCCGTACAGCTGAGAGGACAAGCATGTCGTGCTGGAAGCTTGTAGAAGAGTTGGGCGCCAAGATGAAGGACGCGCCCCGGTGAGTCGCCACGGGGTGGTTGGTGGGGCTGACAGGCTTTGTCGCCCCGCTTTTCCCCAAGGACGGACGACCGCGCCACCAGACCGAGGATACTTGGAGGAGAAGAGGTCCGTCCTCCTAAGACCACCAAGGGGTTCTCCGCAAAAAACCCCTCACGCTCCTCGCATGCCCTGTGGTATCCCTAAGCCTATAAAGGAGGACAAGGCACCGAGGGAGGACAAGTTGGATCCAAGCTGAGACTAAACTAGGGTTCGGGGGTAGAGAGAGGTGATCTCCCCAGGGCAGGATCTGCTCTTTGTTACCTCCGGCCGGAACTTGCCGGTTCATCCCTGAAACACTTGTAAACCGCACCATGATGAAATTGCAATCCAGACATGTAGGAGTAGGGGTTTTAGCCTCCGGGCGGCCTGAACCTGGGTAAAACTCCTTGTGTCTTTGTGTTGTTTGCCTACTCGTCCCGGCGAAGAACTCGTTTATCTCTCCGGGAGAGGCGTCTTCCAACCTCTTTCGCGCCCGTGCCGAACCTAAAAGGGGTATCCTATACTCGGTGTCCGTGATCCGAGACAGACAATATCCAACACAAAAAATATTTTTATAATATGTTTACTAAATCCTGTAAATGCTCATATTTTTGTCTATACATTGGCGAACTTACACTACATCGACTTTCGACTAAAAACATAAGCCTTATTTTACAGGACATAACTAGTATGAAAAGTAAAAAACATGTAGGGAGTACCTACCATACTGGGCTCATTCGAACGTGTTGCAATGCACTGTGTCCCTGGTATGTCGCCCAACAAAGATTTTGACGTTGGAGGACTGTTGTTAGGAGGTGTGTCAGTGTGTGGTTTCGGCTGATACAACTCATGTATGCGACTATAGGCAATCAGTTGCCTTATAGGGTAGGTGGCCACTAACCAAACCCCAACCCTAGCTCCCGCGACCTAGCTCCGCCTCCGCGCCGCCGCCGCCAAGCCCTCCGCCCGCTCAGCGGCCTCCTCCCCTCCCCCCCCCCCCCGTGTCGCACCCAGGCGACACCGGGGGCCCTTCCTCGCGCCAGCAGTTCTCCCCCGCGCCTCTCCCGCCGCTGCCGCCGCCGGCCTCTGTGCCGCGGCGGTGGCGGCCTCCCCGCTGCCACACAACTGGCGGCGGGGGTGTGCTCTCTCTGCTGGTCTCTGCCTGCGGAAGGTCGACGCGGCTGGGGCGCTGTCGGCCGGCTCGTCGGCGAGGTGCCTGCCGGCGCGGAGGCCGGTGGTGCTCAGGGCGGCGCCCTGGAGCCCGGCCATGGCGGTGCTCGTCTCCGCCCGGCTGGGGGTGTGGGCAGTCTGATTCGGCCGTGGGGGCGGCGATGAGGGCCGGCCGGCGGCGGGGATCCCGGGGCTGCACTTCAAGTGCGACAAGGTTTGTCCCTGTTTCGGCTCTGTGCTGCGCCGGCTTGCTCGGCCTGGTGGTGTGGCGCTGTCTCCGGCAGGGACTGGTGGTTCGGCGGGCTTCGGCGCGCGTGGCGGTGGCTTGTTGGCGGCTATTTCAGTGGTAGGTGGCGGAGCACATCCGGGAGAAATCCTTGCTCTGGTTTGGCCGGAGCCGGCAATGGTGACGCCCGCGGGTGTCACGGACTTTCCTGGAAGCATTGTCGGGCGGTGTGCTCTCCCCTCCCCTGCGGCTTGACTCTGGAGGGAAACCTCAGATCCGGGATCGGACGATGGAGGCGCTTCTGCGTCTCTTACCTTCTTGGGGGCATCGTCTCGAGTCGCCTACGGCCAGGGGCTCGGTGAAGGGGGCGTGGTGCCGGGCAGCGGCGCGAGGTCCAAGGGTGAAGTTTGGCAAAGATGACGCCTCGAGCTGAGGTCGGGTCGCGGCTGTTCTTCGGTAGTCGGTTTTCCCGGCGTGTCCGATGGGTTTTCTGCTTCGCTGTGTTGCTGTGGAGTCGGAGCTGCGGTGGAGCGTGTCCAGGCGGCAACGATGACCGGCCGCGGTGGTCTTGGTGGAGCGCTCGGTCGGCGCAAGAACAACATATTCCCCTTTTGAAGCTCGTTGTCTGAGTTGGAGCTGTCTCTCCTTGGCGCGTGTGGCCAATTGGTGGCATAGGCCGGCATGGGCTCGGCGCCATCTGTGAGGCTCTGTTTGGGAAGATGCTGGCGAAGTCGGAGTCGCTGGCTCGAGGAGGAGTGATGACGATGACGCTCGGTGGCAACCTCAACGAGGGTCATCCAGTGTGTCGGTGTTTCGTGTGGGTAGCCAGGTTGGCTGTGGTGGTGTGCCTAATGTGGTCGTATGACGGCATTGGTGAATTTGTACGGGTTTTCGGCCGGTTCCCCTGCAAATGAACCGGTCAATTCTCTTCTGCTTTTTTAAATAAAATGAGGCAAATTGCCCGTTTTGTTCAAAAAAGTTGCCTTATAGGCATACGCCATTAACTTCTGCATATAAATTGTATACATGCACTCCCATTTTCATCTTTTTTTTCCACATATTTCTTAATTTATGTACACATCTCATCAAATAGTGGGATAGGCAAGCTGCACGACATCACATCTATGGGAAAGAAATTGATGGAAGACTTGACGTGTCACTGTTCTTTTCCTAAACTAGATGACCCGTTGCGCGACTGCGCAACCGCCGGATGCAACTACCACACTATTTCAACATCATTTGATTTTGAAAGTTTTGGACCTAAATTTATTTCCATGCATGAATTAACAGTGGAAATTTGAACACTGCACTTGCACTACGCAACAGCTGAAAGCAAGACCACATTGTTATCATAGGCTATGAGAATAAAAAGGATTCCATATTTGTCTATTACACAGAACATAGTCGCACACATTTTACTACGGCTTACTCTAAGGATAAATAGAAAAGCATATTTGTTGGTGAAAAGTAATTAATTTTATTTGCATTCATTTAGCTTACACCATATAGAAACCTCGAAGAAATAACCAAGATAAGAGAATCAGTGAGGCATTGAAAAATATTGCTACAGCAAGGCACTTGTATTAACAATTTTCACAAGTAAAAGCCGGAAATAAATTGCGTTGAGTTGACTGCATGTTTTCCCTAAGAAATGAAAACTTACAAGTATTATACCTTAAAGGTGCTAAAACCTGGAGTTCTCCATTTATTCTTTCACAGAGGGAAAGATATGAGGTCATTGTTGCTTGCTCTAGAATTAATCATGCGTTCCCAGAGATCGGTAGACCTGGAACGTCTTCCTCGCCCAAGGACATGGACAGAACAGCTGACATCGGAAGGAGACACTCAAGAAGGAAAAACAAATATTATTTACCGCACCGAAACTAACAACCGAGTAACCCGAGCTCAAGAAGGAAAAAAAGAAGAAAAAATGCAGAACAATGTGATAATGAAAGCTCGAATGGACAAGTTCTAGAAGGAAAAATGTTAAAGATAGCGCAAAACTCTATGACGCCCAATTCAGGTGTAGGCATATTTCATCATCATATAGGGAGTGAGAGAATCTCACCATGGCGTCTCGACATCAGCAGTCACTCAATGTGTGTGCTGCTCCTCAAGCCAAGCCCGTGTTCTTCACCGCCGTGCCCACGCCTGTTGCATCACGCCATGGTCCTCATCTCTGGTGCAACAAGGCTCTATGCGAACCAAAACTCAATCAACACAGGAGTGGTGCAGATTTCTCTGAACAGGTAATAATTTCTAATACAGAATAAGTAAACACTTTAAACAGATTGACCAGTGCAAAGAAGATGATATTATCTTTGTAATTGAACATTTCTTATCCAATAATACTTCAAAAAATGATAACTAACCGGAGTTTATCAAACATTGTAAAGAAAATCTTAAGGAAATACCGAGTATATAAGCATTAAGAGCTTCATAGGCAACATGAAAAAAAAGCACCTGGATTTGGCAACAGTCTCGGTAGTTCCCAGAAGACCCTGAGGAGATTCTGCAGCCAGCTTTGCTGCTTCCTTGTATTTTGTCTGCGCGAACAGTTCCTGAACTTAGTTAGGTTATGTTGCAAACCTGAAAATGCCAACAAAATATTGCGTACATATATGACCTATTATACATAGTAACAAAGCCATGCGTCAAATGTTTTCTGAAGGCTGGGTAATCTGGAAACTTTCATGGATGAAATGGACATACCTTTCTGAGATGATATCCACTATTTTGCATGGCATTAACCACACCTCTTCTGTAGCCTTCCCAGATAAAGTTTCCTAGCTTCTCATTAAGCTCTTGCAAGTCATCAACTCTATTAAAAGTGATGGCCCATGCAAGTGGTGACTTTAGCTCACTCACAGCAAAGTATAAATCAATAGTGTCACTGATATGTTTCAAGGGGGGCCCAATATACTTTAGCTGCATAGCAACATAAACCTAGGCTTGAGCAACCAGATTTGAAACCTAGCTCACTCACAGCAAAGAATAAATCAATAGTGTCACTGATATGTTTCAAGGGGGCCCAATATACTTTAGCTGCATAGCAAGATAAACCTACGCTTGACAATCCAGATTTGAAAAATACATTTTTAATAAACACGGCTGCCAAGTATTCAAAAATCAGTTTAGAAAGACAGATGTAGTACAATAACATTCGGAAGAACAGGAAATTCTAAAAAAAATGGAGCCTTCCATGTGTTAAAATGCAAGTAATAATTTCAAATCTCTTGTATACTTGAGAAGTCAAACTGATGTCAGCATCTATCATCAAAGCCCAAAAATATTCGAGAAGCTAAAGTTATAATAATATGCATTACTAATGTATCAGCTGCAAACTATAGTGGTGCCTGAAATTAAATGCAGACAAACTACAATCTTGTTGGGGTGGGAAGGGGAACAGGTATTTGTTACCAAATATACAAACTTAAGCTCATCCAAGTATACACGCAATAAACAGACCAGGGTATTTGCAATAATTCGTCTATACACCAAGTCAGTAGAATGGGACAATGGGTAATGTGATAAAATCCAAGTAGATAGAAATGTAATGATGCACTCAAGGAAAATAACTGGCTTTGGGCATAAAAGCATCAGAAACTCGATTTTGCATCATACAATTGATGTCCTGAAGGGGAATCTGAGTAAGCTCATCATCTGCTAAGCCCCAATTTAGCCAGAGAGAGGAAAATATTGCACACCAAAAGCAGCAGATTGGTGTATACACGAGTTATTGCAAACGACTGAAATGGGAACCAATTGATAAACCACCTGATATGCTACTGGATTCAAGTGTTGATATAAAATCAAATACGGAAAATACAGGAAAGCAGGGGCGATCAAAAATCTGCATTGATTTGTTTGTTGTTTTACCTTTTATTAGCATGGGGTAGCGTACCCCGTACACATACTGCAAACAAAATTGGAGTTTCATGCCTGGAGCCTCCAAATCAGCGTTTTTCGGATCAACTGGACAACCTGAGGTTTGTCGATCAGCTCGGCTGTAAATCAAAGATCATGTAAAGACCGAATCCCCTTAGAGAGCAACAATGAAAAATAATATGCTATACTGAAGCATACCAGTGAAGGAACAACATGTGTTGGATATAGAACTAAATCGAGCACTAAGAGCTAATTCATTTATGGACAATTTACATCAGCCATCAGTATAAGAATCTTACAAGACAAATCAATTCTAATATTTATTTAGTTTTGATTTACCCAAACTTGTTCTGATCGAAAAAACTCAGGTTAATCATCTTGTGAGAGACAAGCTGTCCCAGCACTGTAAAGAAGACAAATATACTACGGAAGCCCTGCCCTGTTTGGATTGCTAGCTATTTATGTAGTAGTAATTATCACCAAATTGGCAGGTGCAATTAAATAATCAACTTGTGATCGTTGACAACTCCAAGGTAAGAGGTATACTACTTATGCGATGCAACATTCTCAATCAATACTAAGATTCTAAAAAGAAAACTCTGAAGTCTAAACCAGGTAGAAATCATTAGCAGAGGAAGAAATCGATGTCGTACCAGACAATTCTGACCTAATTCACTCAACGCACATAAACCATTTCTGCCCGCTTGCTTGGTCACAATATTCAGCAAGAATCATGTTTAAAAAACAACAGTATAGATCTAAGGACTGACCCAACAAAGGAAATGTCCCCTCTGTTCAGAAACGTAAGTTCAACAAGCAGCAGCAGAAAAGTTCAGTCGAAGAGTCAAAAAGCTAAATATCTCTCTCAGTGACACAATGGTTCTAGCACCTTCTCAGTGACACAACAGCCACACTTAGCAAGAATGCTAGACCTGGTGCATAAAAAATCATTGATGAATGGGTGATGTTTTAGTACATGCTCTTATGTCTTGGCAGGACATACAGAATTGGTCATTCTAACCTGATGGGAAAAAAATGCTAACTCTCAGTTTGGTCATTTGCCCGGACAAAATCCTTCTTGCAATAGCTCTAAAGTAATTCCAACATTCATCAGACCTGTACCAATCAGAAGTTCAGAACTCACTTGAGAACAAATACAACTACATGGTGCTGAAACTATCAGGCTCATGGCGAGACCATATTTCATGACAAAACAAATGCACAGATCCCTGCGCATGCATATCGGTACAATGAGCAAAATTGCAGTATCGACAGTCAAACTAAATCCTTCATATGCATCACCATCGCATCAGTATGTTCTGGATCTTACATCCCTCGATATGCTCCGCCTCGTAGCTGCCAATAGCAACCACAACTATCAGAAACCTAGCTCGAGTGATTTTTTATATTATATATATAGAAAATTGTACAAACAAAATGAAGAGGTGATTTACCAGAGGTAGCGACATATGAGACTGATGAACTCGGCATTCTCATGCTCGCTACAACGGAAACCTTGAAATGAACGACCCTAACCGTCAGCTAGTTTCACAACAACTTCCAGTCTGATAAACGATATCCACCACATACTCTAATCTAAAATTACTACCTCTTTTAGCAGGGAAAAGACACAATCATCTAAAACCAAAATATGAGGTATTGTTGTGATTAAAAGGATTGAGATTAAAAGAATAGCGCATCACCCAAGTTGTGAGTACCTTTGATGGCTAGGAAAATCCCTTGATCACTTCTGACACTTGCTGCTCCATACCTGTGACATTCATCACAATAGATTAGAATTTAACATACATGGCATATATACAATAGAAAAGAGAGTGCACAACCATGCAAAGGCAGTAATTAGCTGACGACCTAACATGCATGAATAATGTCCAAAGCGCAAAAGCAAGCAGATTCCATATGATACATACTATCATGACGGAAACCAAAGCAACCCAAGAAGACAGGGAAACACGTTGCTACTTCAATTTTATCAGTTTTATGATTAGAATATGGGTTCCCTACATAAAAGCAGATCCAAACAACCAATCCAACCGTCGGGAAGGTCTATATATGTAAATCGAAGTTACACCAAACTGAACACTGACTAACTAAATTAATAATATAAAACCATTGAGCAACATGCTGTACTCTTCCGGGCACGATCTTGTTCAAAAGAATCAGATAAAGGGTATCTAAACAAACTAATGGTGAAGTGAATAAACATGTACATGATCCAAGCAAATCCAGTAACCTGACCAAATGACTGGAGGTCAAATTCACATATGCTCTACCCCAGATTTCCCCAAAGTTCTGCAACATGTGTATAGAAGACATAAGCCATTTAGAGAGCAGATTTTGTTATATGACAATTCAGTGCCAAGGTCAACGGAGACAAAACAAGCTATTGATTTGCCTGCAAAAGAATTTCAAAGATTCTGTCGACAAAAGACAAACTGTAAAATAGGCTACATAAGTCTAAATAATTAGGTATGATATACCTTTTGTCAATTGGCAGACCTGGAAGCACATGAGTTGGTTCTAAATCCGCATCTGAACGACCAGTGAAAATAGTTTGTGAGAAAAAAGAGTAACACATGAATATCAGGCAGTACGGCTGTACCTCAGCAGCATCTCACTTCAGCTCGATGTAGAGCACAACACCATCGTATCCAGCTGCCGTGGATGGATCATGGAGAAACCCCTTCTCCAACTTCTTGGTCTGCATCAAATGTATATAATATAACACATTATTTAACTATCTCAACTAAATCAAAATACAGAAAACCTAGAATATCATCCCCCTTTAGATCTCAAACTTGGGACATACTAAAAGGATAACCAAGCATGAGACGTCTCACCATTAAATCACCATATGAGATAAATGAGTTATTTTCCACAGTTCTGAGCAGATCCATCAGACGCTTCCTTGAACAGACATTTCCGTCTTTATGGTAACTTCATATCCAAAATGAGCATTTCCTATAAAAGATAACCAAATCATGCTTTGCATCACAAAGATTTTTCTTAGCAAATGATGAATCTGCATGCATAGAATCAACAAAATATGGGAGGATATAGTTGCAAGAGTAATTTTGTAGACCTGTTCAAATAAACCTTCACCTCCCTCCTAGGATTTGGTTCTCCCCTCACAAGCTCTTTCATAATGGGCCTTTTACATATTCCAGATACGAGATGGAGATGTGTGCTTTACAAGGACCCAAGAGAACCCAGGAACTCCCTATTTCGTTGGGCCACGATCGTCAGCTGTTGCAAACGGGGGCAGAAGGCGGGTAGTCATGATTTTTTTCAAGGGTCTATTAAAATTTATATACAAAAGGAAACCCAGAGTTAAGTCAGCCGTCACCAGAGAATATATAAATTAGGATAATAAAATAAATATAGGTATGATTACATTTGCACTCAAATTCATAAGGGGTTTCATCTTGCCCTCACGGTGCAGCAGTCGTACTACTTAATATAGTTTAAGCTATGCCAGGATATGCAAACTACATAACAAATAGAGGTTCACAGTTAGGGCAGAAAGGTACGGGTAGGCACTATATAAGCATGACGATCTCAAGAATCAGAGCCGCAGCAACCCAGAGGTTGCTACCACGGAGTGTAAGAGACATGAGTTACATGGATTCAACCGAGGGAAGCACGGTAATCGAGTAAAATGACATGGAGGTTAGCTTATATTTGGTATACGCTTTGCCTATTTCTATACATGATATAGGATCAGTATTCATACATTGCCTCATCTTAAAAAAATATGTACTTGAGCATATCCTTTGTATAGCTAGCATGTTTATATCTTAAAAAAATATGTACTTGACCATATGATTGACAAAATTATAAAAGGTGTTCAGACATGAACAAAGGACTACATGTTTATATTTGAACATGCTGAAAGTCACACTCGAGCAGGCAGAAGTATCGTACAAGGATTATGGATCCAAAATCTGGACATGGTACAGCAATCTGAACAAACAAGCTTCTATTGAACATATCAGGGAATATAATTGCATTTAAAGTTAAGAAGAAATAACCACCTCAGTCCTCACTTTTTCTTACAGTGTGGTCATATGATTTTCAAACTATAACTGTATTGCATATATGGGAAACTTTCAAAAGTCAATACCTCATTACCGCATTATCGTCATGGTATACACCTTCAGCATTCATTTTCTTCAACTGAGGCCCAAACCAGCAGATAAACCCAACTGGCGCAATATTTTAGCAGAGCGGCTGCAATTCCCCTAATAACGTTGAATCCTGCAAAATGAGTTCCAGCGAAAACTTACAATCAGTAATAAAATCTAAGAACAAGTTCGCGGTGATTCAATTTTTTATAGAAAAATGAAACGAGAAAGGAAGCAGAGGACATCGCAAAGGCTGGAGAGGCGGGGGCTGGGAGAAGCTCACCTTACCGTTTTGACATCAGCCGTCATCGCTCGACGAGCACTCAAGTCAATTAAATTGGAATGGAGGGAGTACTATTTAATTGCCTACAGTGATGCGCTGCATAGGAAAAACTGCTGCTTTAATCTCACAAGTTTTCCCTCTTCTGACATCTGTAGCATCACCAGGATAGAGAATAGCACAGGTCAGGATGCACAATATTTTCTTAAAACAATAAGCTAGTTAATGAAGGACGAAATTGGGAAAAAATATAATAGCTATTTCTAGTCTAAATATGGGCACTATGGTGCAAACATTTAAAAAAAAATGCACCAATGCTAAGAATATATAAATGAGGATGGATAACTTATATGCACATATTTTCAAAATAATCACTCCAAAAAATGCACCAATTATGAAGCAACCATCTTGTATCAACTGAAAGAGGTATGCATCTCATGAAAAACATACTAAAAATATAGATGTTGCAGGCCAGATCGGACAGACACCTAAGAAGAAACCGAACCTGCAAATGCGGAATAGGTGAATCAGCAGAGGAACACACCATATAACCGTGACAAAACACGGATCCAAATAGCCCACGGCTCAACCTCCAAACCAGCCGTCAGTCCTCATCATGGCAGGCACCAGCGGAGGTATACCAATGACTGCTACAATTACGATAGTATGTTTAGTAATTACTTCACAAAAGTTGGCTGCCCTCTACACCCAGGAGCTTTCTAAGGTCAGAGGTCATAAGTGGTTTCAAGATATCCCTGCAGAAGTATAAAATAAGAATGATAAGCCTAAAAAAGAAGGATAACTCAAATGCAGCTCACAACTAAATTGTACTGATTGCAGAAGGGTTTGTTAATTTAGCCGGACTGTCGGGATATTTTCTTAAGTTTGTGAACCAAATTTAACAACACGAGCAATCCAGGCTAACTTGCAGAACACACAGAATGAGTTCGAAAGACCATATAATTATCCAAAAGTACTCTTACTGAAGCTTGGAAAGATTTCTACCACAGCAAAAGCCAGGCATGTAACAACTCAATGAAATCAAATCTAAACAGTACAGAATTTCAAAGTTTACACAAAGAATACAATGAACTTTGAGTATTGCAACCAGCGATAAAAATTTGGATTTCCCAAGAATATAAGTAGATTAATGTTCAGAGCTATTGAATAGATCAATCTTTATCTAGAGCCTGCTTGTCTTGCCATTAATTAAAAAGAAGCTGGAAAAACAAAGATGAGAGATTGCGGGGATTAAATCAAAACAGAATAGTGGAAGAGAGGGAGAGAGGAGGCAATGACCTTCACGAAATCAAGTAGTCATGGGGCTGCTTGTTTGAAGAAAGGACACGGCTAGAGACAAGCCTGTGCAAAATCAACCTCTTGGACACGGCTAGAGACAAGCCTGTGCAAAATCAACATCTTCTCTTGCATCTCCCTTTCTGACCAATCATAAAACGACCGTCACCAAATCAAACGGACTATAGAGACAAAAGAAAATGAAGAACAAAGCTGATTGAGCCTACCTGGTGATTCATGGAGAGCTCCACCGTTGGGTGAGGCACTTCCACCACCTCCACGGCCGTCCTCAAAGCCTCATCTGAGGCTGCAACTGGAACAAAAAGAAGAGATGAAAGAATTCAGGTAGGAGAAAAAGAGGGGATCGGGACTCACCAAAACACACAGGATGCGCGTGCTGCTGGAAGTTGAGGACGCGCTGGCCAAGATCCAGCCCATGTACGGCCGCCTATGCGCCGTCGCGGACGGGAACGCGCTGGCGACCATCTCGTCAACCGGAACTGGCCTCCACTTGCCTCCGTCCCGGCCTCCTCCACACGGATTCAAGCGCCGCCAAACGCAGCGGTGAGCCACGCACATCTCTGCCTTCTCCGACCGCAACGGCGAGCGGCGGGTGCTCTTCTCCAGGTGGTTTCGCACCTTGCGACGGCGATGGCCGCTCCTCCTGCCGGCAAAGAAGAGCGGCATGGCGGAGGTGAAGGAGCGGGGCGTAGCGGCTGACCCCGTGGATGGGAGAGCGGAGGAGAACGAGCAGGGAGGCGAGGGCGCGATGGGAGAAGGCGGCGGCTAGGTTTTTGGGAGGAGAAACACAGGACAGGATTGGGTGCTGGGCTGCGCGGTGGGTTCCTCACGATCTAGGTTTCACCGCGCACGACGCGACGGCGCGGGGCGGACGTGAGGCGGCGGCGCAGCGGCGCGGGTGGAGAGCGGGGGCGCGGCGGCGTGAGGAGACGGAAGGGGATTGGGGAGGAAAGACGAACATCGATTGGTGCTCTAGGGTTTGACCGCGGGCTCGCGTTTTACCTCGCTGCGGCCTGCGGGCGCGGAGGGGCGCATGAATAGTGCAAATAACGCATCTAACGGGAGGAGATGAAACAACGAGACGTTTTCGGCTAATCGGACGAACCAGGTTTATCCGGTGACGTGGAGGGGGCAAACATGGGAGGTTGGACTGAGCCTTTATAGAAGTAATAGGGCTGTCTTTTTGGGACACGTACACTTGCCTATTGAGAGAAACTCCAATTAACTTTTAACGTGGGGCACTGCGATCTGATGGAAACGGCCCAAATGAGGGATCTACTAGAAGGATAGGGCGCGCTTTGCTGCGCCCGTTATCGATTCTTGCATCATGGCGCTTAGTTTGTTGCTTGTTGACGGGTTCTTTCCATGCTGCGACTTTAAGGAATTTCTTGTTTCTTCTGTTGTCAATTGTGGTGTTTTGATGTTTGGTATATCCGAGGAAGCTTAGCCACCTCACGAGGCGTTGTACAAAAAATTTCTCTTTAGAAAGGCGTTGTATAATACTATTTGAACTGTAACTTTTCAAGAGAAAAATGTATTCTCTACAGCAGCGCATATGTTATTGCGATTATGAATACCTTGGCAATGAAAATGATAAAAAATCTGAAAATATTATTTTTTAGCCCCAATATCACTCAATAGCTGAAAACAATATTTTGAAATGTGCATAACATGCAATTATAACATCACAATATTCATACGCATTATTTATTTGATCTTACCCCTAAATCAAACAAAATTCATTAATACTTGATTATAAAATTTCAGAAGATAAGAAATCACCTATTCACGAAAAAAAAAGATGTCATGCTTACCTTAGAAGTCCAAAAGGAAAAACAACATTTCATCAAACTTAGGACCATTTAGCACTTAATAAATAAATGTAAGAAAGATTCTAAATATAATTGTAAAAAACATATGCACTGTTGTATATGCTGATCAGGTTGGTTTTTTTAATGCTCTGACAACTTAGATGCATCAACGATCATATGAGAAATAAATAAATTTAACTACGACTTAAATGCAATTAACTGCAATGATGGTATGCTTTTCAGCCATGGAATGCTTAATTTGAGGAAGTGGTTGATTATATCTACAGTCTTGCATGATACACTTAAACGGGTTCAGCTCAAAACAGCAAAAGCTCTCTATATTGAATAATCAAAGCCAAGAATGAGACCATTCAGAGTTCAGACATGTATATGTACGCGAGAAAGGGGCAAGGGGAATCCCGCCATGGGGCACAACCAGAGACGGCCGGGATCCATTGGAGCTACTTTTCACAAGGGATGCATCAAATGTGGGAGCTAGGGAGAACGGCGCAGACCTGCGCACCGGAATTAGACAGGAGATAGAGGAAATACGGATGTGATGGATTGAGAGCACTCAACTGCGCGCCGATTTGGTCGGCTCGCCTGCGTGCGGGCTCCATTCCACTCTTTGAATCCTTGATCATTTCGATGGCGTGGCGGAGCTCATGCCGCCTTCAAACCAGAGCGGCGCGCCTTGACACACCCGTTTTTACTTTTGTGAAAGCTAATTTTACGATTATAAACAAAACCCATTCTCAAGATATCAACAGCCCACCAGCTGATAGTGGATTTTAAATGGCACAACCAAATCTTTACTGTTAGTAAGAGTTTTTTTTAGAGTAATAAGAGTTTTTTAGGGCAATGAAGTTCAAGATTCAGCATTCACGTGCCAATAAGCTCTCGTGGTACCCTTTTTTGAGCCAAACGAACTTACATAGAGCCTCTTAGTTGTTCTCGACATGGATTACGCATTTTATTGCGCTACAAAATCAGCATAAGCAAGATAGTGAGATCTCTCATTTGCTTTCATCCATGCAAAAGGCGTTCATATTACATCTTGGCAATAAGATGGTGCATCTCAATAGGGCATACCAGACGCCAGGCCTAATATTATGGCTTGTGTAGTGCGGTCTACATGATCCGAAATATCATGTCTGCATCGGCTGAATATACATATACGAAGGATTGGCAAAATATATATGTACAAGCTGAAAACAGTATCAAAGGTTGCAGTGATGTATAAATGTATGACTCATAGCTACATAAGATTTACTTGTTTCCTGAATTGACCAGTTCGCTATGAACATTCACACTTTAGATACACATAAGCTGCCAAACACACAGTGAAGTCCCATCACTAAGAAATCAAGGTGCCAGTGGATATCCTGAAACAAAGATTAGTCTATGATTAATCGTATAATTCACTTATATATCCCAGGCTGAAAGGTCCAATGTTTTCTAGTGTGGCGAAAAACACTGCATCCAATTACTTTATTTGTGTGAGAAATCAAGAGGGTATAACAGAGATAAATTTGAAAGATATCCAGATATTACAGACTATACAGTAATAATTGCTTGTAAGAAACTATAATTGCTATACAATAACAGTAGTTAAATGAAGTGAAATATGATGTCTAAAAAAGCTAACATTTTCAAACTGCCGGATACATTAAGTTCACTATGACAGAGGTTACGAAAAACGCTAGAAAAGTGTGCACATCAAAAATGAAAATCATGCAAACAAATAGCAATTTGAACTGTATCAAACATGGTGTCAAGGGTCACCGCCAAGAAGGCACTTGGTTTGAGGAACATCACCGTCTCTGTCAACATTGGCTGTAAGTGTCTATCACTTCTTGCTGACATAGACAACAAAGGAGAGAGATTAATTCAAAGTCTGCGTTAGTTAGTAGCAGTTAACATTGGCTGTAAAAGTGTATATCACTTCTTGCTAGTTAAAAGAAGGATACAATTTCTATTAGCTCTTCCACTTGTACAGTGTTGGATCCTTGTCCTCTATTCAGATATTTGTCAATAATAATCACATGAAACGAAAAAATGAAGCAAATAATAACCTACAGAATCGACTCGTTGGTTGTTGTCGAGCACAGGAACCTACTTCTTTTGCTATTTTGGGACTTTTTTGCAGGAATCCTTTTATCCTTCCATTAGGTGAACGTAAAAAATATGAGACTAATGCACGGTCTAATTACTCCTTCCTGGTGAACAACCCAAAGATACTTGTAGCTTGGAAACTGCCGTTTGTTTCACTATAGCACTGAAGATTAAGCACGAGGATGACTGCCTCTTAGCTTATATGAGAGCACAACTATAAACACCTTACACACAATTTCAGTCTTTTAGTCTCCCGCTAAACCAAAATAACAATAGCCTACGCTTAAGCACCAACATGTAAAAATAGTAGAACATCTCACCTGAAATTGTGGAATTCTGAAGACATTAAATATGAAGAAGAGAGTAGAACGCAATTGATCCTGGGTTCAGGCACCAGTATGGCCGGCCCCGGCCAGTGTGCCAGAGAGCAGAGAGGCAACCAACGAGAGCTTGAGATCTGGCTGTAGCATCAATCACCCTATTCGTGAAACAAATTCATTCAAAATAGTATAGGTTAGGGAGGATAGACGAACCTGAAGATGGATTTAATGTCTCAAAATCAAGGAAGCCATGCTGCGCCAGCGCTAATACACATATTGATCAGACACGAAAGCCACAACAAAGAGCACACGCCATATTCGGCAGACAAATCTCGAACCCCTCGTCTTCCAAGCGGCCGGAAGAACACGGAGCGGAGCTCGACTCCATGACCAGCTCGGCGGCAGCAATCCAAGCGCTAAGCGACCGGAAGAACACGGAGCGGAGCGCGGAGGAAGATCGATAGACTACCTGCAGAACGCAGGCGCAGACGGCAGACGCCAGCCCGCCTGGCCCCGCCACGAACCGAGAACGCCGACGAGCCTCCAGATCCCAGAGACGAAGGAGTGGAACTGTAGCAGAAAAACAAAAAACGGACCTGCAAAACAGGAGAGGAAATCTAAGAACAACAAGAAATACATAGCAAGAATGGATTCAACCGCCGGCGAAGATGTCAACCCAAATCCACCACCCACCGCAGGCACCGAATAGATTGCGCTAGGGGAGGAACCAGGGATCCAACGACGATGGTGCTGCCCAGCTCCATGGAGGCGCGTACGGGGGAAGAGCAGGTGGCTGCGGTGAGAGGAATCGACGTCGGGCGAGTGGGCGACGCTGCCCAGCCTCACGCGGCCGCTTAGCGTCGCCTCGTTTCCTCTCTCCTGACTCGGGCGGGACGGAGGAGACAGGCGGTTCGTTGAGGAACGAGCGAGGACACGTGCGGGCCATGCATCGCTCCAAGGCAACAAACGAACCGACCAAAAGTCTGCGGTCAAACCGACATACGCGGGATAGGTGCGAGTATCACGCTTCGACAGGTGGATACCCTAACTGCGCTCTAATCCTAGGGAGCTTAGGTTTTTGAATGATATGTGATATCCATATTTTGATAACATGTGTGTATATTCTAGGATTCTCAATCCTCCCACATTTTTATTTTCATCATCACGAACTGATGCAATAGTCTCAACATTCATTCACACATACAAAAAAAACACTTCATAGTATTATTAAGGACCAAATGTCAACTCAAGATTCAACAAGTATGATATCTCAAAAAAATAGCGAGAACCAACTAGTTATGTTAGACATTTTTGAACCAGCTACCAAATTTGTTGTAGTAGCGTGTGCACTGAAATATACTCTCTCCTTTCCAAATTATAGATGTTTTGACCACTTCAATATGGACTAAATACGGATTGAAATGAGTGAATGAATAAACCAAAATACGTCTAGATACATACGAATTAAAAAAAGGTAAAAGGTTTATATTTAGAAACGGAGGGAGTAACATGTACACCTCTTGGTGATCATAGGTTTGGTGATCACGGACAATTTCGACCAGCCGGCACCGCCTCCACTATGCCAGCTCTCTAGAGCTCCAAAATAGCTTCTTGTTCTGAAAGCTGACTGTGTAAGTAGAAAGGTATCTGCAGTTGATTTTTGTTCTTGACGAAAAAGACGGATGTAACTGATTTTTATTGATTATAGAAGAGCACGGAGTACTAAAGAGAGCAGAAAGAAATAAAAGGAAGCCGGAAAAACATGCGACTATCTACTCCGTACATGCTATGGTACAACTGGCAGCGAGAGCTAAAAATAAGTTAAGGCCGTCTTTCTATCGATCTGTGCAAGAGCACTCGCACATCAGTTTTTCCAGCTGCGTGCCACAAGATAGACTCTTGCAGGGCACCTTAGAGCATATATGCATAGTGGCGGCTCAACCGTGCAAAATAGAAGTGATTCGTTCTTGCCAGATAGACCACCAAGTTACTCGACGAGCGCGTTCCTCCCTTGCTACAACTTCCCCTTTTCCCCTTTCCTCTCGCTACAGTGAACCGGAGAGGAGAAAAGGAAGTCGTCCGCGTTCCGTGTCTCGCCGACGGTCAGATCGGTGGCTCCTTCCCTCTCCGGCCGCCGTCTTGGTGGTGGGAGGGTGGAGGGGTCCCGATCTGTGCCCTAGGCCTGTAGATAGTAGGGTTTGGTCTCCCGGCGGCGCTGGAAGGGTGGTGACGGCGTCGTGGTCGGAGAATAAAGGTGCGGGAGCTCCTATCCCACCTCGGCTGCATCTTTTGTGGTGGAGTCGACGAGCTGCCGGAGGTAGGTCCTCGCGGATCCTTCGATCTGGCGAGTTTTGGTGCTCTTGGCGCGGTCATCGTGGCGGAGAAGATGGGCGCCGCCACCGGAGAGCTTTTTGGTCCCTCGATCCCTTCTTCGTCAGAGCGTGTGTGTCCTGGCCGTGCTCTGGGGGTGTGGGGGTTGCTGCGGTGGAGTGCTGCTGCTTGGTGCCGGCAGCTTCCTCCGTCTGTACAGGAGCTTGATTTTGTCTTGGTTCTCGGTGATCTCCCGGCTCTTCGTGCGGCGGTCTGGCTTCTCCGGCCGACCATGGTGGTGAGGGGAGAAGTGCCTCTGATGCCGTGCTCTGCTTCTTCAGCGCCTTGCTTCGTCTTCCTCTGGCCGGCCGTGGTGGCGAGGGGTGGAGGGCTGGTCAGGGCGTGCTCCGTCGGCTGTTCACGAGATTTTCAAGGCTGTGGAGGTTTGCGCTCGGGCTCCTTGGCACTGCCGTTTCCTCGGCTGGGTTGGTGGAGGTTGGGTGGTGTCGTCGTCTTGCGGCGTCGACAAGCTGGTGCTGGCTCGGGGATGATTCCCTGCTGATGCTCGTTCATAGGAGACAGATTCCGGTCTTCGGGCCGGATGGATACTGCGGTCTTCAACGCAGCTTTGCTGCTAGGGAGCTTCGTCCAGCTTCGGGTGTGCGGCGGCTTCGTCTTCTTCCGCTCCAGGATCGCTCCGGTGGTGTTGGTGCTTGACGACGGCGAGCAGTTCGGTGGCAGGCTCCAGGGAAGTTTCTAGCGTGTGCGTGTGTGCTCTCGTGTTTTCTTTTTCTTGTTTGATCACGCAGCCTCTTGTATCAAAAAAAAAAAAAAAGATGTTTCGCGAGATTGGCATGGGTGCGCAGCAGCCATTGTGTAAGACATGAAATGCTAGCACTTGGTTCATGGTCTCGGAGTGTATCACTGGAAGGGGATTGGGCCATGCCCTCTTCACAAGCATGTCGGTGGTGACTGGTGAGGAACCTTCCTTGGATCGCCGTCCAAGCAAAGATACGGCAGTGCAGCGGCGCGTCGTTGTTCCAGACAATTTCAGGGTAGCTGCATCGAGTGGCTCCCTCGAACTGCAAGGCCTGGGTGATAGCCCCATTGGGAGGTCAGCCCTAAGAGCATCTCCATTGGGGGCCTCCAAGTGACCTCTAAAGGCCTAATGGGGTCCGGACGACAAAAACCGCCACCAGCGGCACCCCCCAAAGGGTCGCCCCGAGCGATTTTGTGTCCGGCACCCCCGAAATTGGAGGCCCTCTCGGGGGTGCCGGACATGGGGCGTACATGCCCTCCGACAGGGGTGGCCCGCCTGTCATACGCACAGCGCCGGCGTGACCTGAATCATTCGCTCCCCACACCCTCCTTCTTTTTCCTCTCGCCGGCGATTCGCACCATCGCCACCACTCTTGTCGCCGCCTGATTGATTCGCACCTCGGGAACCTAGCCGTAGCGCCAACGCAGACCCGGCTGCCACCGCTCCCCGCCTATCTGCGACCAGTCTAGCGCCGGCGTAGCTAGTTTCAGGCCGGGTATGCCTCTTCTTTCCTCCCACCCCGCCCGCAACATGTTCGACCATTCGTTCATAGGCTCATTTCGTTGATTGTTCATTCGTGGCTTTGTTCCATTGCTTTGTTTCGTCCAATAGGCAATGGACAGCGACGACGAGATCATGTTTTTTGAAATGATGAGGGAGGATGCCGCCCTTGCGGCCGACGCCGAGGAGAATGAGATGGTCATGGCCGCACTTCTAGATGCCGGGGTCGAGGCAGACGCGGCGCCGAAGTTTGGAGGATCAGGGAAGGGGCGGAGGGCCAACAAGGAACGCAACAGAGCAATGGGCACTTGCTGTTGTACCAAGACTACTTTGCCGAGAAGCCGACGAACTTGCCCCATGAATTTCGCCGGCGCTTTAGGATGAGCAGGGAATTGTTCAGGACGATCGTGCATGGCGTTCGGGAATACGACGACTACTTTGAACTGAAGAGAGACTGCACCGGCCTCTTTGGGTTTTCATCTCTTCAGAAATGCACGGCGGCCATACGGTGCCTTGCTTACGGGCTTCCCGCTGATGCATTGAATGACTATCTCCGCATGTCTGAGTCCACCGCCATCGAAGCCACCTACATATTCTGTAAGGCAGTTGTGAAGGTGTTCGGAGGCGAATATCTGAGGACACCAAATGAGGCAGACACAGCTCGTCTCTTGGCACAAGGCAAAGCAAGAGAATTTCCAGGGATGCTTGGAAGCATCGATTGCATGCATTGGAACTGGAAGAACTTCCCATTCTCTTGGCAAGGGATGTACAAGTCAGGGCATCACGGAAAGTGCAGTGTTATACTTGAGTCCGTGGCAGATTATGATCTTTGGATATGGCATGCGTATTTGGCACCGCCGGTGCCGCCAATGAAATCAATGTGCTCCACCGCTGTTTTTTTTGGAATTGGCCTTTGGCGTGCTTGTTTGGGGTGCGCCGCTATGGGCGGCCTCCAAAACTTGGCCGGACACATGTCCGGCACCCCCAATGGGGCCTCGATTAGGGGGGAGGGTGCCGGACACGAATTTGGAGGCCCCCGGTGGAGAGATGCTCTAAGGTGCCGCGTCCAGCGGTGGGCATCGATCGCCTACGCAACCGACAAGTTCTTCCAAGTACATAATTGAAAAAGATTCGACATAGAATCTTTGAGGCGTTGGCGCAGTTGAAATATTCATTACTGGGCATAGAGAGCTTCACTCGTGTAGTCAAACGCGTGAAGTATAAATACATAGTTTTATTGTTTCCTAGTTGAAAGTTTTGTGGTGAATATGGATTCTAAGTTGTTAGTGTATTGATTGAAATCCGTTAAATTTTCATGCGAAACCTTTGATTTAGCCATTTTAAAATTCATTTTTTTGGTCAGTATTCTTTTCAATAGATTGGGTTTTAACAAGTTGGAAATTCAATTTCATTACTCCTTTCCCAACTCGCTAGGGTAAGGATCCCCGCAGGAAACGATCCAGAAGTCTTAAACTCTCGAATGAATGTCGTGGCATTTTGACTTGTGTGAATAAACAAAAATTGTACTTTCATGATAATCCTTTGGCTTGAGTCTATGAGTACGAGGTACATGCATATACATGTTGCTTCCTGTCGTGGTGGTATCACGGCAGATGCCATAGGATGGCTAAGAATGGGGCCGATGGACGCTGGTGGATCCGGGAGAGGGCTAGCGTGCTAAGAAGCACACACAGAAAAGCACACAAGCTCAAGAACACACCACGATCTACCCAGGTTCGGGGCCCTCGTGAGGAGGTAACACCCCTACTCCTGCCTATCTCTCTCTATATATCCGAGGTATCACAAGTACAATGTGCTCCTCGAGCTGTATGTCTCAACAATGGAGAAGAGCTCAAGGATGAAGATGATACTAAGGGGGGAAATGAGTCCCAATGCATCGTCCCTCACGCAGGAGGGGGTGAGGCCCTATATATAGGCTAAACCGAGTTACGGAAGTACCCCTCCCGGTACACTGCAGACGCGCACGCCTGCGCGTCATGATTGTCTCTGCAGAGTGGACAGGACGTGGCTTGCCCATGCCCTGTCCCATATCTCTGCTCCCAGGTACAGCCGAGGTCAGCGGTGTCCTTCTCCTGCTCCCATGCGCGTCCTTGGGCAGCAGAGGTAAGCCCAGTCACCTCAGACATGCGCCGTACCGCACGCCACGCTCCCGTGCCAGACGGGATGTGACAGCAGCGCTGACCTCCGTCCGACATAAGGTGCCTCCTCTCTATAACCCGGCATGGATATGCCGGATTCCCTTTCCTGAATAACCTTCCCTGCACAGAAGAAAACACACAAGATACCGACATACATATGTCGGTCATTATGTCTCGGATCCCTTATCTCGGATCCCAAGTCTCGGTCAACATATGCCGGTTTGCACCAGCATGGTACCTCAGTCCCTTCTGGCCCGGGTTACCTCGGTTTTCCTATGTCGGTTTGCACCAACATCACACCCTGGTCACTTCAGAGGTCCAGGTATGTCGGCTTTCACTGTAACCTGGCCCACACCTGGGTATAGCTTTTACCATACCATGACCTACCCGGGGGTAGCCCCCCGACATTAGTCCCCGAAGCTGGTGCGGTCCTGCAGCCTTGGATGAAGGGCCACAACAGGTTTAATCAACCGAAACAACCACACCAAGGTATTCGACATAACTATGTCGGACCAAGTCAAATCAGCAAGCATCCAACCTCCAACTCCTTCCGACACCTGCTCCTGTGTCGGTTTCTCCGACACAAGAACTCAGGTGAAGAACCATGTCAAGCTTTCACAACCAACTCAACTTAAACCAATTATCCGACATAATCATGTCGGTCCACCTCAAGCATCAGGATAAAACCTTCAACTACTTTCGACATCTACCCTTATGTCGGTTTCTCCGACACAAGGCAACTGCTTTAATCTGATCAAATATACGACATTCTTATGTCGGTTCACCTCAAGCTTCAAGGACCGAACTTCCCACAACCTTCGAGATCTGCTCTTGTGCCGGTCTCTCCGACACAAAAAGATTCCCACGATCTCTTCGAAGATCTCTCCACGGCACGTGGCAGGGAAACACTGCGCGATGCCTCGGTTATTGCACGCAGACAGACGTGCCATTGCACGCACGCCTCCCACGTCATGTGGGCCCCATGGGCTGTTGTCGGGGGCTACCCCCGGGTACGGTCAAGGCTTGGCATAAGTTGAGTTAAAAGGTGTGCCGAGGTACGGAAAGGGCCGACCTGTTTGGGCCTGGGAGTGTCCGAGCTTCATCTTGACCTGGAGAATATAAAGGCCGACCTGTCTTGGCCCAGAGGGGTCCGAGGTATCCCGTTGGCATGGGCCGACGTTCATAATCCGAGCTATGATCAGCCGACCTAACTACCTCGGTGCTATGATTTGTATTGTGAGTACAGGAGAAGCTATTTGAAGGAAGTAAGGTCCGACCTGGTCAGATCTTAAGCGCAAGATCCGAGGTAAGGAGCCCGACACATCCGTGCCGGGCTAACCAAGGCAAGAAGCCGTAGGTCGGGCGGGAGTCAATGCTCCTGTCACTTCTCGCCTGACACGGGAGCGTCTGTCAAGGAGCCTGGCAGAGGCGTGCTCCGGATTCTGCGGGGCTGCACGTCTCTGACCGCTGACCACGCGAGATCTGGGGAAAGGCTACGAGGTAGCTCTGCCAGGCCACGTCCTGTCTCTGTCAGAGGAGACATGCTAGCTCTGCCGTTATGCAGCAGGGGATGGGCAGGCCATGTCTTGTCCCTGACAGGAGTACGATGATGACCAAAGCAGAGGCATGGCAACAGTGTTCAGCAAGGGGCACAACGGTAACTCGGCTGGCCTTTATAATGGGCTTCAACCCCTCCTGCGAGGAGGATCGATCGACCAAGGGAGAAGGATCGATCCAGAGAGGAACCTCGGAATCCCCGGAGACACCTCGGATCCAAGCTCGGAGTTCCTTTTTCCCCCCTTGTAGCTTCATCTTCTACCTCAAGTTCTCACCATTGTATCATCACACAGCTCGAGGAGCGGCTTGTACTTTTCACCTTGAGATATACACCAAGTAGGATAGTGCTGCAGTAGGGGTGTTACCTCAAGAAGAGGGCCCCGAAGCAGGGTACATCGTGGTGTGCTTTGTGTTCTTGGTTTCTTGGTTTCTAGTTCATGTTCTTGCGGTTTCTTGCGTGTTCTTGCTTGTGCACTTCTTGAGTGCATAAACCCTCCCCGGATTCCCCCAACGACCATTCGGCCCCATCTTAGCCATACCTATGGCATCTGCCGTGATCCCACCACGACAGCTGTCAAGTCCACAGAGCACTCAAGTGTTTTGACCATGGTGTGCCCCCTCGATTCCCGCGCCAGTAACCGCACGCGATCGTGCCCTGGGCGGTTACCTCTTGGCAACCCACGATGTGGCCGATCGTGCGGCCGCGATAACCGCAACCGCGCAGATCGTGCGCGGTTAATCCGCGCGGCGGTTACGGGGAACGTGCGCGGTAAAAACGCTATCCGCACCCCCCACGCCCATAATACGGGAGCGGAGCAACCCTCATCGCCGTCTTCGCCATTCTCTTCTTCTCTCTCGCTTTTCCGCATCATCGACGCCGCGCGCAGTGCGCTCCGCCACCGCACGACGCCGGACCTCGCGAGCTACCGCCCACCGGAGCACCTCGCGCCGCCACTGGACACGCTCAACTCCGGCGCGCCCTGCGCTTCTTCGCCCTGCACCGCCGCCGCAACTCCGGTAAGATCCTCGCCCTTAACATTGCCGATGAACACGTCCATCTCCCCGGATGAACTTGTTCATCCCCTCTTATGAACTTGCTCAACCTCTCCGTAGATGCTCTTAAATCCCTTTGCTTAGATTCCCTCTAGATTTTCTTCCTCGCGCTGCTTATTATCCTGGCAATAGCTTCTCCGTAGATTTTCCTAAGTTCCAACTCATAGATCTTGCATTTATCTTCTATTTTTCCTTCTCCGTAGATCTTCTGGTTAGCTTCTTGTTTACAGAATCTTGTTTCTCTCCGTCGCGCCGATGCTAGAAAGCTCAACGCCGGTGGACTTATGTCCTTTTTTGCAGATTCCGCTTCCGACACGGGCACCCGATTCTCACTTCCTCGCCGCATTGCTGAAATGTCGGCTAGCAATACTCGGAGCCTGCCGACATTCCCGCCGAGGAAAGCGAGCGCGCCGGATGGGAAGGCTCGGATGTCTCCCAAGCCGAGATAGACTGGCTGGTCCGGACCAAGTGAATCCTGGCACAAGTTGTCGGCCCAGTGAAAACCAGGGTATCATGGGCCGGCCTGCCAAAGCCCTCAAACGCTCCGCAGGAAATACTACTAAGGACCAGGCTTTCAGCCTGACGAGCCTCGCGAGGCATTTTCCCTCGCGAGGGCTTCTTTGCTCGACTGAGCATTTTGCTAAGGACCAGACGATCGGCCTGGAGGCCTCGAGAGGAACCTCTGCCTCGGGAAGGCCTCTCCTAGAAGATCTTCAGGCCCTGGCGCGTCTCCGCGCACCCTCGGGAGGTTTTCCCTCGCGAGAAGTCAACGGCTACAAAACCTCGGCGAGGCTTCAGGCCCTCGCGGGGTTCCTTCAAGTGGAAGCAAGCTCCTGCGCCGCTGCAGAGCGCACATGGGCTCTGCGCCCGCCGCAGAGTGACGCGCGCGCCTGCGCGCGATGACGAAGACGCCGCAGTTGCCATTCTCGTGTATAAAGTGGTCAAAGGAGCTGCGGCAAGCAAAGCGGACTCCAAGACTTGCCAAATTGGTGATAAAGCGGCCGGCCGCCGCTACGCTCCAACTGCGACGTCACCGTGGGGCGCCCCAAAGCTCTGCAGCGCCAGCCCACCGTCCTGGTTGGACGGTGGCTTTTTCTGCCAAGACGACGTGCTCTCTGCCATGGACCGCGTCCATGGACGCCCCCGACGCTGTGCGCTGTGCTCCAACTCGGCGGCATTGTGGTATCCCTTCCCGCCGGAGGTTTTCGGGGAAGAGGACCAAGCCCAGTATATAAGGAGCCAGTGTACGACCTAGGAGGGGGATCCCGCATTCACCAACTCATTCCACAACCAAGGAGCTACGTCTGGAAGAAGACGGAGCTCATTCCACCATAGTCCACCATAGCCATAACTGTGCCCTCGGCAAGCACCTTGTACTGTGAACCTCTCCAAGCAGTGCAATACATCTTAGCAGGACGTAGGGCTTTTACACCTCACGGTGGGCCTGAACCTGGGTAGCGGCTCGTGTTCCTCTCTGTCGTGATGTTCCTCACCGAGCTCGACGAGCACCGTCGCCGAGGTTGTTGAGGATTTGTTTGACGTTGTGTTCAGCCCCTTACTCGTTTCCTGGCTTGAGAGACACCCCTAGTTCCTGGGACTAGTCTCCGACATTTGGCGCGCCAGGTAGGGGGCTGAGGCGCGTCTTCAACTTCTTCAACCTCTCCGCGCCATGACTGACACGCGAGCTGCGCGACGGACGTCCGGCAGGGCCAACACCGAGCCCGCCGCCAACCACAACCCGCGTGGTCGCCCACGCGCCAACCGCGCTTCAGAGCGCAACGCCGAGCCGCGCGTCGAGCATCCTGAGGATGACGGCGGCAACGGCAGCGGCAACGACGGCGGCATCGACGGCGAGGACGAGGGAGCTTCCTCCTTGCACCCATCCAGGCGCGAGAGCGCCTCCACGATGGGCCGAGCAGCGCCCAGTCCAGCCACGCGCTACTGATGGCGCAAGAGCTGCTGCGCTACCGTCCCACGCAGGCGGGCCACGACAACTGGCTTGGGCGTCTCGAGGAGCTCATCAACGCCGCCGCCGTTCCTGCCGCCACCACTGCAGCACCAGCGCCCTCTCGCTCGCTGGTGCGCCACTCCGGACGCGAGGGGAACATAGCGCACGGCGCTCCTCCTCCCCCTCCGCCACCTCCTCCAGCTGCAGCTCCGGCAGCAAACCACCGCGCCGCGTCGCACGCATCCTCGCCGCACGACTGCCAGATTGTGCAGCGGACTCCGGCGGATGCCCGCGTGGAGATCGAGCGCCAGAGGGACCGCCACAACCGCGTCGTGCAGGAGATTGCCGCTGCAGGTCGCCAGAACCGCGGCGTACTCGCTGGTGGCGCCGTGACGTACGCCACGGGCTGCACCGCCTTCACCCGCAACCTGCGCCGCGTCGTCTGGCCTGTGAAGTTCAAGCCAGACCTCCCTCCACGCTACGACGGCAGGACCAACCCTCTGGAGTTCCTGCAGCTCTACACCGTCTCCATCCAGGCTGCGGGAGGCGACGACAAGGTGATGGCCAACTGGCTCTCCATGGCGCTCAAGGACTCCGCGCTCTCGTGGCTCATGAACCTCCCCGAGAACACCATCGACACGTGGGAGGACCTCTGCAAGGTCTTCGTCGCCAACTTCAAGGGCACCTACGAACGCGCGCTCACCTACAACGACCTTCGCGCGGTGCGCCAGAAGCCTGACGAGACCCTCCGCAGATACATCCAGCGCTTCAGCCAGGTCCGCAACAAGATTCCGAACATCCCGGACTCGCACGTCATCTCCGCCTTCAGGGAGGGCGTCACGAACCACAGGATGCTCGAGAAGCTCGGCATCCACGACACCCTCTCCTCTGTGGTGAAGCTCTTTGATCTGGCTGACAAGTGCGCCAAGGCTGAAGAGGGCCTCCTCTTCGTCAAGAAGGAAGTGGAGGATGACCCTCCTGAGGGGTCCAGGAGCAAGAAGAAGCCTGCCGAGAAGCGCAAGACCACCGCCATCCTCGCGGCAGAGCCTGACGCAAAGCAGCCTCGCGAGGCCTCTCCGGCGGCTGAAGAGAAAAAGGCGGACAATCGCCCATACTGCATCTACCACAACAGGCACAACCACGCACTGAAGACTGCTGGGAGCTCAAGCAGCTCAGCAAGGAGCGGAGAAGAACCAGGGCCGGCGGCCGCGGCGGAGGCCGTGGTGGCCGCGGAGGTGGACGCCACAACTTCCAGCACAGGGCTCGGGGGAACAACGCTGGGCAAAACGGCAACCTCCCCGACGAGAACCCTGGGGGCTACCAGGCCCCTCAGGGGGCAATAGCCTGCATCCTCGGCGGGTCCCAGGCGCCCAAGTCCAACAACCACTTCAAGCAATTCTCTCGCGAGGTCAGCGCAGCGCTTCCAGGGCTTGAGGCTTCCCAGCCCCTCAAGTGGTCGCAGTACACCATCGCCTTCGACTCCAAGGACCACCCCAAGTCGACCAAGGCTGTAGGCACCATCCCTCTGGTGTGCACCCCATCATCAACAACATCGCCGTCGCCAAGACACTCATAGATGGGGGTGCGGGCTTGAACGTCATCTCTGTCGAGACCTTCGAGCAGCTTCAAGTGCCCTACGAGTGGCTATGCCCTCTAGGCCCTTCACGGGGGTGACAAGTGGCTCCACACCTCTGGGGCAGGTGAGGCTCGCGGTCACCTTCGGCACGCCGCAGAACTACCGCACCGAGCAGATCGACTTCGACGTCGCACATTGGCCTGCCCTACAACGCCATCCTCGGCTACCCCGCCCTCGCGAAGTTCATGGCCGTCACTCACCATGCGTACAACATCGTCAAGCTTCCAGGCAGCGGCGGCACCATCGCCATCCACGGTCAAGTCCAGGACGCAATGCGCTCTGTCGAGACCGCCTACAAGGCCGCTGCCGTGGCATTCCCCGCTGATGAGGACATGGAGCCCCTCGAGAGGCCCGCGAAGAAGAAGCAGCTGTTCTCACAGGAGCAGGCAGCCACGAAGAAGGTGTCACTGGACGCCAGCGGCTCGGGGGCTAGCGTCACCATAGGCGCTGGCTTGCCTCCCAAATAGGAAAGCGCGCTCGTCGCCTTCCTCAGGGCAAACTCTGACATGTTCGCATGGACACCGTCAGAGATGTCCGGAGTACCGAGGGAGGTGATCGAGCACCACTTAGCCGTGTGTCCAAACGCACGCCCCGTGAAGCAGAAAGCACGGCGCCAGGCGCCAGAGAAGCAAGAGTTCATCATCAAGGAAGTAGAGAAGTTGAAAGAAGCACACATCATCAGGAAGTTCCACACCCCACATGGCTCTCCAACACGGTGGTCGTTCCCAAGCACACCGGGGGCGGCAGGCTCTGCATCGACTACACCGACCTCAACAAGGCCTGCCCCAAGGACCCGTACCCCATGCCTCGGATAGACCAGATCGTGGACTCCACCGCCGGCTGCGACCTCCTCTGTTTTCTGGATGCCTTCTCAGGCTACCACCAGATCAAGATGGCGAAGGAGGATGAGGAGAAGACAGCATTCCTCACCCCTTGTGGTGTGTATTGCTACGTCTGCATGCCCTTTGGCTGAAGAACGCCGGCGCCACCTTCCAGAGGCTCATGAGGAAGGCCTTGGGGGCTCAGATGGGAAGAAACGCAGAAGCCTACGTCGACGACATCGTGGTCAAGACTCGCGAAGAGCACACCCTCATGGAGGACCTCGAGGAGACCTTTGCCAGCCTGCGCAAAGTAAACATCAAGCTGAACCCCGCCAAGTGCGTCTTCGGGGTACCGTCAGGCAAACTCCTCGGGTTCCTAGTGTCTCACCGCGGCATAGAAGCGAATCCTGACAAGATCAAAGCCATAGAAGAGATGCAGCCACCTCGTCGCCTCAAGGACATGCAGCGCCTCGCGGGATGCATGGCCAGCCTCGGCCGTTTCATCTCCAAGTTCGGCGAGAGGGCGCTGCCATTTTTCAAGCTCATGAAGCGGTCTGGCACGTTCAAGTGGACGCCTGAGGCGGACAAGGCATTTGAAGACCTGAAGAAGTACTTGGCTAGCCCACCTGTCATGGTTGCCCCAAGGCCTGGCGAGCATCTGAAGCTGTACCTATCAGCCACTCCACAAACAGTGAGCGCAGCCTTGGTGGCAGAAAGGGAAGAGCCAGTCCTCGCCAAGAAGGACACCGCCACGCCAAGCCCAGATCCCCCCGACAAGGAAACATCCTCTTCAGGCCCTGAGCCCCATGCCGAGCCCGCGCAACCAGAAGGCACCCTCGTCGAGGGTCCACCTCAAGAGAGGCTCGACAAGGCTCCCGAGGAGCCCAGCGCTGCGTCACCATCGACAACCCTCGTCGAGCATCCCGTCTACTTCGTCAGCACTGTGCTGCGAGATGCTCGCGAGCGGTACACTATGCAGCAGAAGCTCCTCCTCGCGCTCCTCATCGCTTCCAGGAAGCTGCGCCACTACTTCCAGGGCCACCCCATCACGGTGGTCACATCATTCCCTCTGGAGCAGATCCTGCGCAATCCAAACGCCACTGATCGCGTCGCAGGGTGGAACATTGAGCTGCAACCTTTTGGCCTGCGCTTCGACACCACCAGGGTCATCAAGGGGAGAGCATTGGCTGACTTCGTCGCCGAGTGGACAGACACCAGCAAGAAGAGCCTCATGAGGCAGAAACCACGCCAGCAGGAGACACGGTGCCAAGCCACTGGACCATGCACTTCGACGGAGCATTCGCATGCCAGAACGCTGGGGCTGGCGTCGTCCTGACCTCACCCAAGGGCGACAAGCTCTACTACGCCGTCCAGCTGTGCTTCACGACAGACAAGGTCTCCAACAACATCGCCGAGTACGAGGGCCTCCTCGCCGGGCTCAGAGCCGCAATCGCCCTCGGCATCAAGCGCTTACTCATCAAGGGCGACTCCCAGCTCCTCGTCAACTTCTCCAACAAGAGCTACACCCTAAGGACGGCCACATGGCCGCTTACCTCGAGGAGGTCCGCAAGCTCGAGAAACACTTCAAGGGGATGGAGCTCAGGCACATCCCACGAAGGGAGAACCAGGAGGCCGACGACATCGCCAGGCGAGCATCACGCAGAGAAGCCCAGCAGGCGGGCGTGTTCGAGGAGAGACTCACCAGGCATCGGTGAAACAGCCAAAAGAAGCGGTCGAATGAACACGGACGAAGAGCTCCCACCACCACCAACATCTGGAGCGCCGAGCTGCGGTCCACCCACAGGGGAACGCCTGCTGCTGGCCATGACGCACCAAGAGACGGGCTGGATCGATGAGCTCAAGGAGTACCTCAGGGACGGAGTCCTCCCTGAAGAGGACGCAGAAGCAGAGAGAGTTGCTCGCCAGGCCAAGTCATACTGCCTTCACGAGGGAGACCTGTACCGCAAGCGTCCAAATGGAGTTGCACTAAAATGCGTCCCCCTGAAGAAGGCCGCCAGCTGATCAAGGACATACACAGTGGAGAATGTGGCCACCACTCGTCATCACGCACCCTTGCAGGGAAAGTCTTCAGGAGGGTTCTATTGGCCCTCAGTGCTTCAAGATGCAACCACCGTTGTCCAGGCTTGCGAGGCATGCCAGTTCCACGCCAAGCAAGTCCACCAGCCGCACTGGGGCTCCAGACCATCCCTCTCTCCTGGCCCTTGCGGTCTGGGGGCTGGACATCCTGGGACCTTTCCCACGCTCCAGCGGGGGCTACCGCTACCTCTACGTCGCCATCGACAAGTTCACCAAATGGGCGGAGGTTGAAGCGGTGCGCACCATCCCGGCGAGATCAGCGGTGAAATTCATCAGAGGCCTGGCCTGTCGCTTCGGCGTGCCAAATCGCATCATCACCGACAACGGCTCACAGTTCACCAGCGGCATCTTCAGGGCCTACTGCGAGAGTCTTGGCACACGGCTCTGCTTCGCCTCGGTGGCTCATCCACGAAGCAACGGGCAGGCTGAGCGGGCGAACGCAGAAGTGCTCAAAGGCCTCAAGACAAGAAGCTTCAATCGCCTCAAGGCCCACGGCAAGAACTGGATCGAAGAGCTCCCCTCCGTGCTCTGGTCCATCCGCACCACCGCCACGAAGCCCACTGGAGAAACGCCGTTCGCTCTCGTCTATGGCGCTGAAGCAGTCCTCCCCACCGAGATCAAGCATGGGTCCCCACGGATCCTTGCTTTCAACGAGGACAACCAAGAGGAGCTCCACAACGACGACTTGCTGCTGCTCGATGGACTACGCCGCCGTGCCGCCCTCCGAGCGGCGAAGTACCAGCAAGACCTGCGCCGCTACCACAGCCGCCACATACGGCCGCGCACCCTCGAGACAGGCGATCTCGTCCTCAGGAGGATCCTCTCCAGAGAGGCCTCCACAAGCTCTCACCCATGTGGGAAGGCCCCTACAGGGTCGCGCACATCGCCAGGCCGGCGCGGTACGGCTCGAGACGGAAGACGGCGATCCAATCAAAAATCCATGGAACATCGAGCACCTACGCAAGTTCTACCCGTGATCACGTCGCGGCAGGCATTTTTTGTCTCAAGAGGGAAGCACGCGTCTTCACCTCCCAGCTTCACCAAGCTTTCCCTTCACGAGGGCCATCTCCACTGAGAGTTTCCTACAACGCGTCGCCACGGGCCGCGGGAAGCCTCAGCCACTCCATGTGGAACCCCATGCCCAGACATGGCGGACTTTGTCTTGGCCTCGCCAAGTGTAATGAACAATTTCAGGTCATCATGAACCTATTGCGCTTCGGCGCCGTTATGTAATATTGCTTGGTGAGTTTGTTTTCTTACATTTCATTCGCGCTCACATTTTTCCCCATGCGCACCTCGCGAGCGGGGGCTGAGCACGGTGCCTGTGTCTCGGGAGCATCCCAGCAGCATCGTAAAATCCAAAGGATCCGAGCTCTAACTCGTGGCTCTCCGCCCACGACCGTTATCTCACCAAAGAGCTCTGACTCGTGGGTTAGCTCCCATGCACGTCACCTCACCAAGGACCTTGGTGCTTATTCTCCTCGTGAGATACCCATGAGGAAATCTATGAGCGCGCATGAGTTGTACAACTATGCTTTGCTTGTGGGTTCGCCTCTCTCTCTCCAACACAGGGAACAAGACGCCTTGCAGGGCTCCAAAAGCTCCAAACCAGCCTCAGGCAGCCTCGAGAGGGAGAACACCTCACCAGGAACACAACACCCTCTACAAAGCAGGCGTCTCGCCAGAGCTAAGTCCAGAACTTACGCCTCATGAGCTCTTTTTCCCTCTCGCTGGTTTTGTCGCCCCTCGAGCCTCTCTTTTCTCTCTTACGCCTCATGGGCTGCTTGCACGTCAAAGGGGAGCCCCTGAGCATCGCGCCTCGAGGGCTCTTACCTCTCTAAGCCTTACGCACCCCCCGGCCTTGTCGAGCCCTGACTCCGGCATACCGAAGCGGCGGTGCTATTTGCGCTAAGAGCAGGGTCCTAACGACGTAGAGCGAAAAAGACATGAGGGAACAGATAAAAGGCCTCCCGAGGGGCACTCACACTTGCACAAAATAAAAGTGTCTTTACAAACCAGCACAAATAAAAGCAACAAGTCTTAAGATAACTGGTGCCCTTGGCACATCTCTCCACAGGGGCAACCTAAGCAGCGGGGTTGTCGTCGTCGCCGTCGACGCTCATCATCCACCTCCTCAGCGCCTGCCTCGTCGTCGCTCTCCTCGACCTCGACCCTCTTGAAGCGTTGAGTGTACTTCTCCACGTCGTCCCACACCGAGGCGTCCAGCTTCGAGGCGAGTTCCTTCTCCAGAGGCTCCATCACAGACGCGAAGTCGAAGCCGGGGTGGAGGTGTGCAAGGTTGGCGAAGACTTGGCCGACCGCGACGCCAAGGAGCTCGCGGCTCTCGGTGTCGACCAGGTCGTCGAGGTTCGTCACGACCTCTTCAAACTTGGTGAGAAGCTGCTCGAAGAAGCCAAGGTAGGTGGCGACGTCGGAGTTCCCCTCGACAGAGAGCCTGGGGGCTTCGGTCCCCAGGCGGCCCGCAACGGCCGCGCACGCCTCACCAAGGAAGCAAACATGCGCTCCCGCTGGCGCGACAAGACCTGCGCAGTCAGAGCGCTCCGCCGAGCTTCCTCGACGAGCTCCACAACAGGCCCCACCTGCTGCTGCATCTCGTTCATGTCCTGCGTCAAGGAGGCAAGGTCCTGCTCCGCGTGCTTCCGAGCCTCCACAGCGTCATGAAGGCGGGAGTCAAATCGCTTCTTCTGAGCCTCAAGCTCCCTGATGCGAGCCTCAAGCTCGTTGCGTCTCTTCGTGAAGCGCTCCTCCTGCTTCTTGGCCTTCTCCGCGAATCCTTCCTGCAATTGTCGCGGAAGAGCTGCTCCTTGGTCGCGGACTCCTCCGCCATCTGCTCCTCCTTCTTGCGGAGGTTCTCGTTGGTCAGCGCGAGGCGCTTCTGGTAGAACGCCTCGTCTTGAGTAACTTTGCTCTCGCGAGACTCCAGGTGCTCCCGCTGCGCAGATTGATCCTTCTCGATCTGTTCCTCGCGCTTGCGTAGCTCGGTCTCGCGGGCATCAAGTTCTGCCCGCGCTGCACCATCTGGTTTTCGCGGACGCGCAGGTCCTCGCGGAGCTTCTCCAGGCCTTGCCGCACGGTCTCCGACTCGGCGATGATCCCGCCTCGCGGTCCAGAAGCTCCTTGTGCTTGGTGGAGACCGCCGCCTCGCGCGCCGCCAGCTCCTGATGCTTGGCCTCGTCTCCGCCTCGAGAGCCTCGCGCCTAGCACTCAGGTCCGCAAGGGTCTCCTCGACCTCGCGGACCACGCTGATGCGGATCTCTTCAGCAGAGCGCAGCGCCGCCTCGCGTTGCGCCTGGGCTGCCTCGTCCTTCCGGCGGCAGCGCTCCACGGTCTCCTGGAGGCAAGCCCAGCCCCGCGCAAGCTCGGCGACCTCCTCCGCCCTGACGCGGTCTTCCTCAGCGAGCTGGGCCTCGAGCCCATCGAGCACCTCCCTCGCCGAGCGAAGGACAGCCTCTCGGCGAGCTGCGACTGGGCGCCGACCCAGCAAGGCTAGGGCCCATGGAGGGCCAGCGCCTGCCGAGGACCCGGGGCATCGCGCCTTGGGCTCTGAGTGTCCTCGAGGCGCGCCTGGGGGCTCTGCTGGGAGCCTCCCCCTTCCTCCATGCTAGGGGCCTTCTGGGGGCTCTGGCGAGAGCCCCCCTCGCCTTCTGCGCTGGGAGCCTTCTGGGGGCTCGAGGCGCCCCCACCATCAGCTCCACCATCTTTCTGCCCCTGGGGAGCACTCTCCTCTTCCCAGGAGCAGGGTTGGCCTTCTCTGCTGAGGCCGTCCCCGCGGCAGCCTCAGTGCCCACGTAGGCCCTCCAAGGCCCGAGCTCGGTGGAGGCGACGGCACGTGGTGTCCTCCATTTCGACGTCAGCGTGCGTCTCTGCAGACGCAGCTGTCTCCGCCGCGCCCTCCTTCGCCGGCGGCGTGGTCCTTGCCGCATCCTCTCCGGCGTCTTCTCTTGCCGCACAGGAGAGGCATCAGGCCGGCAGGTGACGGCATCGTCACCTCTACCTCCTCCTCCCCTCGCGGCGCTCCTCTGTCTCAGGAGGCGGCGCCGCAGCCTCGGGAGAGGAAGCGGTGGCCTCGGGGTGCACCTCTTCAGCCGTAGGCGCCGCAGACGCCGCGGCAGAGCGGAGATCTCTCCAAGTCTCCGGAGCCTCCGCCTCTTTGGCTCCTCAGTGCGCCTGGAGAGGAAAAGACTCAAAAACCCTCGAGAGGCCTACACAAGAACAACATCAAACAGGAAAGGGAGTACAAAAACTTACGCCGCGGTGTCGACCCACTTCCTCTTCTTCCGCCGCGCGGGCGGAGCACTGGGCTCCGCGCTCGTCCGTGCCTCTGTTTCCTCCTGGGCTCCGGCGTTCCTGTCGTGGATCGCCTTGGAGCGGGGCTCGCAGTGGCCCGACGAAGCATCGTCATCGTCGCTCTCCTCCTCCCCCTCGACACGCTTCGAGGGGGCAACCACGAACTCGTCGCCGCTGCCCGAGGAGATCTCATGGATCTCAGCTCAGGCGCCGCACTCTTCAAGGCGCTCGAGTTCTCCGCCGAGGAAGCGGCGCCTCCCGAGGCGCCGGTTGCGCCCGTCAGACTCCGCGGGCGTCTCCGTCGTCTCCTCGTCGCCCTCAGCTGGTGCCCCCTGCGCCGCAGACTCCGGGTCCTCGCGAGGCCCAACGTGCCCCTTAGGCACCAGGCCCCACTGGTCGAACTTCGGCATCGCCTGCACGTGCGAGACACGACGCCCGAGATCGATCCGATGGAGCGGCACAGTCTGGTCGGTGGGCGGGGATGTCTGGAGACGTGAAGAGGGTCTCCATGAGGGCGTGCACTCCTCCTTCGTGTAGAGGGTAGCGCTCAGGCGCATCTTGTCCCTCTGGTTGGAGTACAGCCACATCGCGTCCGCGTGCCTCTGGAGCGGAGCAATGCGGCGCCTCACGAAGTCCTTGGCCACCATCTGCCCGGTGAGGCCGGCCTCGCGGAGGTCCCTCAAGCGCCTCACCACAGGGCCAAGCGTCGCGCCCTTGAGCCCCTTGGAGACCAGCTCGCCCTCTTCGTCGGAGGCGCTTCAGGCAGCTCGAAGAAGGCGCTCTGGCTCCCGAACTGCATGAGGAACCAGCGCTTGCGGAAGTCCTCCACCTTCTTCGTCACGCTGGTCACGATGTTCTCGCCGTTCCGCGCGATGGGGATGTAGACGCCTTCATGCCGTCGGTGATGCGGAAGGACACGCACCCCGACCGCTCCTTGTTCGCCGTGAACCGGAGCGCGTAGAAGCTGCGGAAGAGGTCCACCGAAGGCGGAATGCCGATGTACGCCTCGCAGAGGTAGGCGAAGATGGCGAGGACGAGGATGGAGTTGGGGTGGAGATGAAGAACCTGGATCTGGTAGCGCTCCAGACCGCCAGGAAGAAATCGGAGAAGGGAGGAACGAGCCCGGCGAAGAGAGAGTGCATGAAGATGGGGTAGAAGCTGCCGTGGAGAGTTGCCCGCTCGCTTGAGCACCGTGGCGCCGTGCTCGTTGGTCTTCGAGGCCGCCATGTGACGCACCTTGTCCAGCTGCGCCTCCGTCTCGAAGCGGGAGCCGCTCAGAGCCGGCTCGAAGTCACCGTCCCGCTGCATCGCAGCAGGCTCGCCGCCCTGCACCACTGCCTTGCCCTTCGTGGCAGCGGTGGCCTTCTTGGGCGCCATTGCAGCAAGGTCGCGAAGGAGGAGTTGGGGATTGAGCGCTGGGAAGAAGGAGACGAAAGGGGAACGAGTGGAGTAATGGCCGCCTGCGCCGAGCTCTTCGCCTTATATCGGCTCATCGAGCCGTTACCAGGACGTGGCGGGACCCACCACCACGCCCGTTACTTCAGAGGAGATCGTGGGATCGTGTCCGGCCGTGACGCTCCACGTGTCTCGGGCTTCGCAGGCTTCTTTGGGCCCACGACGATTCGCCTCCGCCTGAGGAGCTCCACGTGCCCATCGCGGGCCCGGGGGCTACTGTCGGCCCAGTGAAAACCAGGGTATCATGGGCCGGCCTGCCACAGCCCTCAAACGCTCCGCAGGAAATTCTACTAAGGACCAGGCTTTCAGCCTGACGAGCCTCGCGAGGCATTTTCCCTCGCGAGGGCTTCTTTGCTCGACTGAGCATTTCTGCTAAGGACCAGACGATCGGCCTAGGAGGCCTCGAGAGGAACCTCTGCCTCGGAAGGCCTCTCCTAGAAGATCTTCAGGCCCTGGCGCGTCTCCGCGCTACCCTCGGGAGGTTTTCCCTCGCGAGAAGTCAACGGCTACAAAACCTCGGCGAGGCTTCAGGCCCTCGCGGGGTTCCTTCAAGTGGAAGCAAGCTCCTGCGCGCTGCAGAGCGCACATGGGCTCTGCGCCCGCCGCAGAGTGACGCGCGCGCCTGCGCGCGATGACGAAGACGCAGTTGCCATTCTCGTGTATAAAGTGGTCAAAGGAGCTGCGGCAAGCAAAGCGGACTCCAAGACTTGCCAAATTGGTGATAAAGCGGCCGGCCGCCGCTACGCTCCAACTGCGACGTCACCGTGGGGCACGCCCCAAAGCTCTGCAGCGCCAGCCCACCGTCCTGGTTGGACGGTGGCTTTTTCTGCCAAGACGACGTGCTCTCTGCCATGGACCGCGTCCATGGACGCCCCCGACGCTGTGCGCTGTGCTCCAACTCGGCGGCATTGTGGTATCCCTTCCCGCCGGAGGTTTTCGGGGAAGAGGACCAAGCCCAGTATATAAGGAGCCAGTGTACGACCTAGGAGGGGGATCCCGCATTCACCAACTCATTCCACAACCAAGGAGCTACGTCTAAGGAAGAAGACGGAGCTCATTCCACCATAGTCCACCATAGCCATAACTGTGCCCTCGGCAAGCACCTTGTACTGTGAACCTCTCCAAGCAGTGCAATACATCTTAGCAGGACGTAGGGCTTTTACACCTCACGGTGGGCCTGAACCTGGGTAGCGGCTCGTGTTTCCTCTCTGCCGTGATGTTCCTCACCGAGCTCGACGAGCACCGTCGCCGAGGTTGTTGAGGATTTGCTTGACGTTGTGTTCAGCCCCTTACTCGTTTCCTGGCTTCTGAGAGACGCCCTAGTTCCTGGGACTAGTCTCCGACACAAGTGATATGCCGGATTCCCGGCACAGAGGCCGAGCCGA
The DNA here is from genome assembly GCA_947311845.1 of Poa pratensis. NCBI lineage: Eukaryota > Viridiplantae > Streptophyta > Magnoliopsida > Poales > Poaceae > Poa > Poa pratensis. The sequence continues at coordinate 6,916,551 of CAMZMU010000056.1, read as the reverse complement.
GTTTGGAATCCGGCGAGCGCGTGGTCTTCGTCGCGCACATTGAGCGCGGCTTTGGACTCCCGGCGAGCCAGTTCTTCCGATCTTTCTTGGATCGGTTCCATCTTCAACCCCATCACCTTCCAGCCAACGCCATCACCACTCTCTCGGCGTTCGTCTCTTTCTCCGAGGGATACCTCGGACTCTGGCCCACCATGGAGCTTTGGGCCAAGTACTTCCAACTCCGGAAGCAGAGTGTTTCGGATCCGGAAAACAAGAACTTCCCCAAGGAGATGACCCCGTGCGGAGCCGCTACAATTATACCTCGGAGAGGTTCCATCTTTCCTCGGGTTCAAGGCCTGGAGTCATGCCGGAAGTGGCAGCGTACGTTCTTCTACGTGAAGAGCCCGGACAATGTTGATCTTCTGAACCTGCCGACATTCAGTCTCGGTGCCCCCACGGAGCAGTTTAACTGGTCATTCAACCCGAAGGAGACGAACCTCGAGATCAATCAAATTCACTATATCGTCAACCAGCTTGTGGAGGGAGGTTTAACGAGCGATGATCTCTTGAGGACCTTTATCAGCTGCCGAGTTTCCCCCCTCCAATCCCGGGTTCACAAGATTTGCCACATGAGTGGCCAGTACGATCCAACTTGGACCAGCACCCACGAGCTGACCAAACCCAAGGTCAGAAGGCGCGTCAAGGCAATTGCCCGAACGACGATGACCGAGGAATGGGAATGGGGTCTAAAACCTCATGATAGAACTCGGCTTCCGGAGCAAGTAAGTAACTTGCAATTTATACCGACATACTTTTTTCTGCCGAGATAACTCTTATGTCGGCTCCATACTTGGCTCCTAAAATAACTCGGTTTTATTGCTTCTGACTTGCAGAGGTTTACTCGGCAAAAGAATGAAGATGGAGAGAACCCCTCCGCCAAATGGGGCAAAGATATACCTGCCCCGGCCGTCACCAAGGTAGATGACCCGGACGATGAGGATCAACTGCCGATTCCAGCTGCTGGCGCCCCTACCTCAGGTAAGCCTCGAGCCCGAGCCTCAATCCGAGATTGGTCAGATGACGATGATTGCGAAATGTTAGAGGTACTTGATGCTCGTCCCATCGCCTATGCTCACCCATTAACCTCGGCCTCAGCAAACCCGGGCGGCCCTGCTACGAGTACACGCCCTGCTACTACGGGCAAACAAGTCGGATCTCGCAAGCGTGCAGAGACCGGTACCTCGACTACTGGGACCTCCACATCCTCAGATCCAGCAGCACCGAAAGCGAAGCGGCAGAAGAAAGGAGCGGTTAAGCTGCCACGGGTCAAGAAGACACCGCCAGTTTCTCAAGGGTAAGATACGTTTTGCCGACATACGCTCGTTTCCCTTTCTTCCCTTTTCCGGGATAATCTTTCCCTGAGATAACATCTTTCTTGCTTCAATATAGCGATGCCCTTGAGGTTAACCAGAGCGCCTCCTCCATGCGCTCACCTCTTCTGACTGCAGCGGAACCTCGGTCAAATGACTCCGGGGTGCATGCCACCCCATCCGTCATACTGCTGCCGGCTTCTGATGCCGCACATGGAGGAGGCCAAAGCACTCCCGAGGTCGTGGTCCTCGACCAAGATGTTGGCTCCGGTGCCCCCACCGCGGACTCCGACATTCCGCGGACCGACACTTCGATAACACCGGACCCACAGCAACCACCACTACAACAACAACAGCCGCACCAACAACAACAGCAGCAGCAACCGCAGCGACATCAACAGCAACAGCAGCAACAGCAACAAAAGCAGCAACAACCACAGCAGCAGCAGCCATCGCCACCACCGACATCTCCCATACCGGCATCCCAGAAGGCACCCACAGTGCCAAATCCGGTGCCAAGCCAATTGGCCACCAGAAAACTGCCGCTTATCCCGGATAAGCAACTGGTGGTGACTCCAACCCACTCCTCGAGCCACCAGCAACTAGTTGCCCGAGTCTCCAAAGCCGGCAAAGCTATCTCGGAGTTCCCCCGCCTGCGCACTCAAAGCGGCAACAGCTTGGGCTCGGTGGAGCACTACAACATGGATTGGAACGCCGCTGACACCAGCGAGGTTTCCTCCCCTAACCCGGTTGGCCCAAGCCACATCGCGCAGTCCATTCATGCGCTGCAGATTGCCGTTCTCAATGCCAGCAAGATCACCGAGGTAAACCTTCCTCAACTCAGTCCTTTTCTCTTTCTCAATAGAACATAGATATATTATCCCCAGTCCCCGAGATTCGGGTCGAGTGATTGAAGCTCGACCGAGTAAAGACCACTCGGCGTGAATCTTCCCAAAAAATTCAACATCCAGCCCACTTCGAAAAACTTCGATATCCAGTCCCCGAGATTCATGTCGAGTTTACTCGGCATGAATCTTCATAAATTTCCGACATGCAGTCCCCGAGACTCATGTCAAGCTTATTCGGCGTGAAATCTCACACTTTTCCGAAATATTTTCCCTTTTCAGGATTGCACCAACACCCGGACTGAGGTGTTCAAGAAGCTACTCTTGGAGCACAGGAAACTCCGGAATTCTCACAAGCGGCTTCAGGATGTGCTGAAGAACAAGGACGCCGCGCACGCCATTGCCCTCCAGAAGGAACGGGACGAAGTGTCTCGGCTCCAGAAGGAACTTGCTCGGGTCCAGGGCGAGAAGACCGACATTGAGAAGGCCCTGATGCAGAGGGAGGAAGCTGCGCAGAAGCACAAGGAAATCCTCGAGGAGACCGAGGTTCGCGCTACCTCGGCACAGGAAGAACTGGATGCCCTGAAGGCAAAATGCGACATCTGGCTGGCCGAGCTCACCCGGATCAACCACGAGATGGACAGTAAGTTTCCTTTACCCTTTCTTTTTGTTTCCATTGCTTGTACCGACATTAAATATATGCGGTATATAACTCAATTCGGTGATAGCTTTTCTATCTTCAGATCATTTCTCCCATTCCAAGGCTGCTGCAGTCAACACTGTCCGCAGGGCACGAGCAAAAAGAGCAGAAGCTGGCCCAATCTCGGAGGAATGGGACATTGAAGATCACCTGACCGCTCTGAATGCTCGCATTTCTCCTCTGAAGGCCATTGGTATCGATCTTCTTGATGGTGGCATCCGAGCTTACCGAGCCTTATGGCCAGGATCTCAGCCTCCAGTTACCATTGAAGAATTGTCCAAGTGCCTGTCAGGGGCCGAGACCAGGATTCGAGAGTGGAGATCTTCTACAGCTCGCGCCGGAGCTGACCAAGCCCTGACATTTGTGCTATCCTGGTATGAGGCCATCGATCTCAATGCCCTGAAATCTCTGCGCGCCCATTCGCAATGGACTGAAGATCCGGTGTTGATCGAGCGCCGCAAGGAGGCCGCTTCCTTCATGGCTGGTTACGCTCAAACCCGGCACCTCGTTCCGGGGCCAGCATACTCTGATGACGAAGAAGATGCCTCGGACGATGAAGAGGGTGATGGCGAGGAAGATGACGTCGATGAGGAGATCGAGGTCGAAGCTCCCGAAGCTCCCGATACTGCCACTGCCGGAGCAACTGAGACTGCTGCTGCCGGAGCAACCGACATTGCTGCTGCCGGAGCAGCCGACACTGCAAAGCCGACCACGACCGACACTTCTGAGAAGCCGGCAATCGACACCTCGGTCGAGCCTACGACTGAGACTGCTCCTGAAACTCGCACCGCTCCAACTGCTCCGAGCTCCTCCGAGGCAGCTGACTAAACTTATCACAAACTGAACCATTAAATCCCCGGAATGCCGGGTGCAGATGTAAACATACTTTTAAGTATTTCGCAGTGCTACTCTCATTTTGCTAGCTTTAACGAAAACGGCTTAATGCCGGATCACTTTGCATCAAGTCCCCGAGTTTACTTTCTTGTTTACTATACTTAGTAATCTTTGCTCTTGTCTACCATTTCGGCGTTCGACAGTCGAGTCACAAGACCAAAATTATAGCATACAGTACTTGTAAAATTTTGAGGTAAGATTCTGAGTCATCCGACACAATGAAAAGGAAAAAAAAACCGGGTTAGTAAACGACATATGTCGGATCTTTTTAGGACCGAGTCCCCGAGTCCATTTTCATGTTTACCATATACCATAACCTCTGCTCTTGACTGCCATTTCGGCGTTCGTCAGTCGAGTCACAAGATCACAACAAAATAGCATACATTACTTGAACTTTGAAACGAGGTCTCAAAACCATCCGACATATGAACAACACAGATAAAACCGAGATAAAACACAAGCATATGGACAAGGCAGTCCTCGAGTTTCTTTTCGGAGTGCCGACATTTTATTCAAAGGAAAACCGAGATACATACATTGCGCCCTTATGAGTAAAAGGGTCGGAGTAGAGCTACATTCCAGGGTCTTTTGGTCTCCTCTCCGGATTTGCCCATTACATTTTTCCTCGGTGCCTGCGCATCTATAAGATAGTATGAATCATTGTGTAGAGCCTTGCTCACAATGAATGGTCCCTCCCATGGAGGTGACAACTTGTGTCGGCCTGCTTTGCGTTGCACTAGCCTCAGCACCAAATCTCCCTCTCGGAATACCCGAGGGCTGATCTTCCGGCTATGATAGCGTCGGAGATTTTGCTGATATATAGCTGACCGAGATAAGGTCAGTTCTCGTGCTTCTTCGAGCAAATCAACATCATTTTCCCGAGCTTCTTTTGCCTCGGTTTCAGTGTACAACGTCACTCTCGGCGAGTCATACTCTATGTCGGTCGGCAGGACCGCTTCTGCTCCATAGACCAGAAAGAATGGCGTATAGCCAGTTGAACGATTTGGTGTGGTCCTTAGACCCCACAATACTGCTGGTATCTCCTCTATCCAGCATCCCGGAGTTCGCAACAGTGGTTCAATCAACCGGGCTTTGATACCGGCCAATACCAACGCATTTGCTCTTTCCACTTGCCCATTTGCCTCTGGGTGTGCCACCGAGGCTATGTCCAACCGAATTCTTTTTTCCGCACAGAACCGAGCAAACTCTCCCACAGCAAAGTTTGTGCCATTATCCGAGATAATGCTATGGGGGTAACCATATCTCAAAATGATGTCCTTCAAAAAGGACACAGCTGTGTGACCATCATACTTCCTGATGACGTGAAACACACGTTCGTTGGGAGACCCCAAGAGGAAGGTATGATGTAGTCAGCAGCAAGTTTTCCCTCAGAAAGAAACCAAGGTTATCGAACCAGTAGGAGCAGCAACTCTTCAGAAGGTTGTCAACGGCGCCAGAAAAATAGCTGTCGCAGGGAGTCTGGACTGTTGACGTGGAATCTGCACACAACACAATCAAACTACTTTGCCCCAACGAAACAGTGAGGTTGTCAATCTCACTGGCTTGCTGAAAACAAAGGATTAAACGTATGGTGTGGAAAATGAGTATTAAATTGCAGAGAATGAAAAAGGAACAGTTTGCAGTTTGTGGTTGTTTAATCAGTGTAAAAGAATGGACCGGGGTCCACAGTTCACTAGTGGTGTCTCTCCATAAAAGATAACTAACATGTTGGGTGAACAAATTACAGCTGGGCAATTGACGAATAGTGAGCGCATGACAATGCATATACATGACATGTTGACTACTATGATATTTAATTGGGCATTACGACATAATACATAGACGTTATCCAACAGCATCTATGACTAATAATCCACCGCCGGGTTGTCATCCGAGTCCCCGTTGGTATTAAGTTGCAAGCAACGGATAATTGCATTAAGTAAAGTGCGTAATGTAAACAAACACATATGCCCGTGGACATAGCATCGTTAGGTTATCCCTAGTGGCAACAGCACATCCACAACCTTAGAACTTTCTGTCACTGTCCCAGGTTAAACGGAGACATGAACCCACTATCTAGCATAAATACTCTCTCTTGGAGTTACAAGCATCTACTTGGCCAAAGCATCTACGAGTAACGGAAAGCATGCAAGATCTTAAATAACATATAAGATAGATTGATAATCAACTTGACATAATATTCAATATTCATCGGATCCCAGCAAACACAACATGTAGCATTACAATAATATGATCTTGATCATGTAGGGCAGCTCACAAGATCTAAACATGATGGCACAAAGTGGAGAGACAACCATCTAGCTACTGCTATGGACCCGTAGTCCAAGGATGAACTACTCACGCATCACTCCGGAGGCAGGCATGGCGATGTAGAAGCCTCCGGTGACGATTCCCCTCTCCGGCAGGGTGCCGGGAAGAGGTTCTGAACCCTCCCGAGCTAGGGTTGACGACGGCGGCGTCTCTGGACTTTTCGTGGATATTTGCTCAGGTACTTAGGGTTTTCGCGTCGGGGGGAATAAGTAGGCGAAAGGGCGGCGGCTGCGGACCCCGAGGGGCCCACACCACCCAGGGCGCGGCAGAGGGGGGCCCGCGCCCTAGGTGCGTGTGGCCCTGGTGGCCCTCCTCTGCTGCTCCTTCGCTCCGTCAGGCGTGTTCTGGAAAAATAGGCACCCCCGTGTAGTTTCGTCCAATTCCGAGAATATTTCCAGACTAGCTTTTCTGGAATACAAAAACAGCAGAAAACAGGAACTGGCACTTCGGCATCTTGTTAATAGGTTAGTCCCAAAAAATGTATAAAAGTGATATAAAGTAGATGCAAAACATGTAGCAATTGGTATAAAACAAGCATGGAACATCAAAAATTATAGATACGTTTGAGACGTATCAGCATCCCCAAGCTTAGTTCCTACTCGTCCTCGAGTAGGTAAACGATAAAAACAAAATAATTTTTGAGGTGACATGCTACTATCATAATCTTGATCATATAATATTGCAAGGCACATGTAAATGAATGAAGTGATCCAAGTCAATGGTCTATAATTTGCTACCAAATAGATAATGAGTAAACAATGAATCACACAAGCTAAACGTTTTCATGAATAGTACTTTCGAGACAAGCATCAAACAGTTTTGCATAAGTGTTAACTCATAAAGCAATAGTTTCTAACAAAAGGTATTTAATCAACACAAAGGAAGAATTTAGTTTCAGCATTTGCTTCAACTTTCAACATATTTATCTCATGGATATTGTCAACACAAAGTAGTATAACAAGTCCAATACATTGCATATAACGCATGTTGTAACAAAGTTGACACTAGTGTTTGCTTGTGGAAGACAGAAAGAATAGGAAAACTGACTCAACATAAAAGTAAAAGAAAGGCCCTTCGCAGAGGGAAGCAGGGATTAAATCATGTGCTAGAGCTTTTAGGTTTTTGAAAGCATATAGAGATTGCATAAAATATTTGATACTCCTCCCAACCTTGCTAACACAAGCCATGGCTAACCGAATCCTCGGGTGCCTTCCATCAATCACATACCATGGAGGAGTATCTATTTTTGAGAGGTGTTTGTTAATTGTCAACGAATGGTAGCGGGTGAGAACAGTATTCTACCTGTCGAACGGACTTTTAAGAGCGGCTCCCATGAAGGACGTTATTTCTACCAGCAAGGCAGATCATCCCTCTTTCTCTTTGGTTTACACACATTCAGGTATTTCACTGTTTGTCATTGCTTACTGATGAATCAGGGCAAAAGTGTGAAGAGAATTAATTGGTTAAAGTTGTAATTAATTGGGACTGGGCACCCCGTTGCCAGCTCTTTTTGCAAGTTATTGGATAAGCGGATGTATATGCCACTAGTCCAGGTGTAAAAGTCCACTCGACAAATAGAATAAAGAATAACCACACTAATTCCTCATGAGCTAGTAAACATTGACACAAAAAGGGAATAATAACATTTTGAATAATTTAAAGGTAGCACATGAAAAATTTACTTGGAGTGGCAAGGAAATACCACATATAGGTAGTTATGGTGGACACAAATGGCATGGATTTTGGCTCAAGGATTTGGATGCACGAGAAGCATTCCCTCTCAGTACAGAGTTTAGGCTAGCAAGGTTATGTAAGCAAACAAGAATATCAACCCGTACACCAAGTTTTATATGACAAACATATTGCAAACGTTATAAGACTTCATACCGTCTTCCTTGTTAACCAAACCCTGTTATTAGAAAATATCTAGACCTTAGAGGTACCACCGATGCAAACCAAATTTTCAACAAGCTTTACGGTAGTTCTTCACTAATAGGCTTAACTCATGTGATGCACAATTTAATCATGATCTACTTGTTAACTCAAAACAATTGACAAGCATCAAGTTATCCATTTTAGTGATCTACAAGATTAAGCAAGTTTTTCCTTATACCAATTACCACATGCAACATTTTCTGAACCAACCAAACACCAATCAATTTATTTCATCAACTCTCCAAACAAATATAAGTGAAGCAAGAGAGTACTTTCTACAAAAGAAAGCTAATAGCTCTGACAAGAGATACATGAAAACAAGAGCTAAAAGCTGAACAGCGCTAGATATGAATACTCAACAAATATAAGTGAAGAATAGGAGTATTCTCATGAAAAAGCGGAGCGTGTCTCTCTCCCAATCAAGAATGCTAGGGTCCAGTCAAGCTTTATTGAAAATAAAAGTGCAATACTGAAAATAAAAAGCACACAGACGCTCCAAGAAAAGCACATATGATGTGAAAGAATTAAAATATAGTTTCACTAGAGATGACCTGATAATTTTGACGATGAAGAAGGGGATGCCTTGGGCATCCCCAAGCTTAGACGCTTGAGTCTTCTTGAAATATGCTGGGAGATCCATGGGAGCCTCCCCAAGCTTAAGCTCTTCACTCTTCTTGATCCTATTATATCATCCTTCTCTCTTGACCCTTGAAAACTTCCGTCACACCAAACTCAAAGTAGATCTCATTAGAGGGTTAGTGCATAATCAAAAATTCACATGTTCTATAAAGACGCAATATGATTTGTTACTTTAAACATTAGCTACAGCCACTGATGTTATGTGAAGCTCTTCCACCCAAAAAAGAATTTCACTCAACACTAGTAAAAGAGAGAATGCAAAAATAAAAAGGCATAATCTGTCTAAAACAGAACAGTCCGCAAAGACGAATTTTTTCGAGGCACTTACGACGCTCAGATCGAGAAACTCTGAACTAATGAAAGTTTCAGACATTCATAAAGATTACGCACAAAAATTTCAGATTTTTAACAATCTGGTGATTTTAGGAATTTCGTACAGTGAACAGCAAAAATCTGTTTCTGCGCAGCAATCAAAATTAAGCATCATCTTATCATTAGAGGCTACTCTTGGCACAACAATGCGAGAAAATAAAGATACAAAGGAGTTGCTACAGAAGTAAACAAACTCCTTGACTAATACTGAAAATAAAAGATAATGGGTTGCCTCCCAAAAGCGCTTTCTTTAATGCCTTTTAGCTAGGCATAGTGATTTTTATGATGCTCACATAAAGATGAGAGTTGAAATAAAAGAGAGCATCAAGAGCATATATAAAACATGTTTAAATCTAACACTCTTCCTATGCATAGGAGTCCTTGTAAGAAAACAAGTAATAAGCACAAAGTGACTAGCATAGGAAGACAAAACAAGTGCAACTTCAAAACTTTCAACGGACCATTAGGTCTTAAAGCAAAAATCATATAGAAGCAACACAAGAGAAAGCTCAAAACTTTCATCATAAAGAGAGGAAATTTAATAACATGAAGATTCTATAACCATATTTTCCTCTCTCAAAATAATTTTCAGTAGCATCATGAACAAACTCAACATTATAACTATCACATAAAGCATGATTTTCATGATCTACAAACACATAATTTTATTAAGCTCAAAATAGTGGGGTTATCAAACCCACTTTTGACAATAATAGTATAAAATATCATTAGGCAATATAGGACCATCATCAAGAGCATTATCATATATAACATTAGGGAGCACATTTTTACTTTCTGCAATTTCCTCTTTTACTGAGTCAAGGAGGTTGTTTACTTCAAATTTATCAAAAGAGATATTTCAATAGAAATCATCACATTCGACAATATAGCATTCTTCCTCTTCAAGCTAGGGGACTAAAAATAACATTTTTATCAAAACCAGCTTCCCCAAGCTTAGAGCTTTCCATGGCATTAGCAATAATGGTGTTCAAAGAATGTATGCTAATAACATTGCTACTATCATGATTGTTATGCAAATAAAGTTCCATAGGCTTTTTAATTTTCTCTTCAAACACTTCATGTCCCAACTCAAGATAAATTTCATAAAGCTCTCTCATGTTGTTTTCAGCCATAGGACTAGTTTCAAGGAAAGTAACCATTGATAGCAAGTAAAGAGCTAGACATAATAACTAACAGAAACAAAACTGAAAATAAACTAAATGCAAGTAACTAATTTTTTTGTGTTTTTGATAATTGAAAGCAAACAAGATAAAATAAAATAAACTAAGCAAGACAAAAACAAAGTAAAGAGATTGGAAGCGTGAAACTCCCCTTGCAGAAGACTGCTGTCTCCCCGGCCGGCGCCAGAAAAATAGCTTGATGACGTGAAACACACGTTCGTTGGGAGACCCCAAGAGGAAGGTATGATGTAGTCAGCAGCAAGTTTTCCCTCAGAAAGAAACCAAGGTTATCGAACCAGTAGGAGCAGCAACTCTTCAGAAGGTTGTCAACGGCGCCAGAAAAATAGCTGTCGCAGGGTCTGGACTGTTGACGTGGAATCTGCACACAACACAATCAAACTACTTTGCCCCAACGAAACAGTGAGGTTGTCAATCTCACTGGCTTGCTGAAAACAAAGGATTAAACGTATGGTGTGGAAAATGAGTATTAAATTGCAGAGAATGAAAAAGGAACAGTTTGCAGTTTGTGGTTGTTTAATCAGTGTAAAAGAATGGACCGGGTCCACAGTTCACTAGTGGTGTCTCTCCATAAAAGATAACTAACATGTTGGGTGAACAAATTACAGCTGGGCAATTGACGAATAGTGAGCGCATGACAATGCATATACATGACATGTTGACTACTATGATATTTAATTGGGCATTACGACATAATACATAGACCGTTATCCAACAGCATCTATGACTAATAATCCACCGCCGGTTGTCATCCGAGTCCCCCGTTGGTATTAAGTTGCAAGCAACGATAATTGCATTAAGTAAAGTGCGTAATGTAAACAAACACATATGCCCGTGGACATAGCATCGTTAGGTTATCCCTAGTGGCAACAGCACATCCACAACCTTAGAACTTTCTGTCACTGTCCCAGGTTAAACGGAGACATGAACCCACTATCTAGCATAAATACTCTCTCTTGGAGTTACAAGCATCTACTTGGCCAAAGCATCTACGAGTAACGAAAGC
>CAMZMU010000056.1:6732036-6896225 GCA_947311845.1 Poa pratensis | reverse complement strand
AACACCATATGTCATCTTCTGGTAGTGAGGATAGTTCTGCTTGGATAACGAGATCACCTCGCTCAGGTAATAACCGGCCTTTGCACAGTTTTGCCATCCTCTTCTCGCTCCACTACTAATACGACACTCACAACCCGGTTTGTGGCTGCAATGTAGAGCAAATCGGCTCTTTGGGTAATGGTGAGGCCAGTATCGGCGCAGTTGCCAGCATCTTCTTTTGCTCGGTGAACGCCGCATCTGCTTGCGGGGTCCCACGAAGTGGGTGATTTTCTTCATGAGCTGATACAAAGGCAATGCCTTTTCGCCCAACCTGCTAACAAACCGACTTAAGGATGCCAAACATCCAGTGAATTTCTGCACGTCCTTGAGACATGTCGGTAACCTCATGCTTTCAATAGCACGGATTTTTGTCGGGTTCACCTCGATACCTCGGCTCGATACGAGGAAACCGAGTAACTTGCCTGCCGGCACACCAAATTACATTTGTCAGGGTTAAGTTTTATCCGGAATTTCCTTAAATTCGCAAATGTTTCTCTTAGATCATCAATCAGAGTGGATTTCTCCTTAGATTTGATGACGATGTCATCGACATACACTGCACATTTTTGCCTATTTGATCATGCAAGCATTTTTGCATGCATCTCTGGTAAGTTGCACCAGCATTTCTCAAACCAAATGTCATGACACGATAGCAATAAGCCCCGTACGGGGTAATGAAAGCAGTTTTCATTTGATCAGCAGGGTTCAGCGGTATCGGTGAAAACCAGAATACGCATCTACAAAAGATAACAGCTCACACCCGGCTGTGGAATCGATCACTTGATCAATCCGAGGCAGCGGAATGGATCCTTGGGACATGCCTGTTCAAGTTTGTGAGGTCAATACACATGCGCCACACAATGGCCACATTCGGGTCATCCTTTTTCTTTTCCACCAGGACCGGGTTAGACAGCCATCCGGGTGCAGCACCTCCATGATGAAACCAGATGCAAGTAAACTGGCCAGTTCATCGCCTATCACCTTTCTCCTCTCATCCGAGAGACGTCGCATAGGTTGCTTCACCGGTTTCATATCCGGTCTGCGAACAATGAGTGCTCAGCCAACTCCCTCGAAACACCTGGCAGGTCCTGATTAGACCATGCAAAGATATCCCGGTTCTCACGAGGAAGTGACTGAGCTCGCCTTCCATTTCTCCGTTAACCCGGTACCAATGATGACGTTGTGGTCCGGAAACGCCGGGTCAACGTTTATCTTCTTGGTCTCCTTTGGCACCTCGAAAGTCGCATTCTGCTCCGGGTTAGCCATACCCGGCATGCCGAGTTGCGCGGACTGAGCCAACGCCACCACTTCATGGATCTTCTTCTTCTCTGCAGCGATAATCAGTGACTCGGCCAAGCACGATCCGGCCGAGGCACACTCCAGTGCACGCTTGTAATCACCCGAGATGGCGATGATGCCATTAGGACCTGTCATTTTCATCTTGAGGTAACCCACATGGGTTGATATCATAAACTTGGACAGCGCAGGCCGGCCGAGTAAAGCATGGTATGGACTTTCGAGGTCCACTACCTCAAAAACTGGATGCTCTCAGTTCGGCAGTTTTCCTTGGTGCCGAACAACACATCAACCCAAATTTTGCCCATTGGCGCATAAGAGACACCCGGCACTATGCCATGGAAGGTCGTGCTACTCGGTTGCAGCATGTTCATCGAGATACCCATCTTCACCATGGTGTCTCGATACATGAATTGATAGCACTCCCATTATCAATGAGAACTCGGGTGAACCGGACATTGATGGTGGGTCCAAAGAATGTCGGATCCACCACTAATGCATAACCTCCCGGAGTTGGCATAACTCGGGATGATCCCTTCTGCTCCAACTGATCTCTTGCTCGGACCAGTGCATATACTTCGGCACTGCCGGCATAACTGCGTTCACCTCCAATGCACGCCGATGCAAGCTCTTCCTGTCAGTTGGCTCGGTCACAAAGACCACATAGCTCTGATGAGCTTCTCTGTAATCTCCCTGGGGATACTCTCCCTGCCTACTGGGACCAGCGTTGTTGTTGTTTCCTCCGACATTCACCTGATTCACAGGTTTCGGATCTGCTTGCCTCTGAGCTGGCGGATTCACCGGATAGCATTTGCCCCGGTGAGCGGTAAGTTTTGCCTCGGCGGAATTCTCTGAGGTGCCCCCGCCTGATTTCCTCCGGCTCTAGCTCCTTCCCCCCTTGTGCGCTGATACCAACTGCACTGCCGAGTTGTATGGTTTGCCGGCCTGCGGATGTCTTGGGTGTGGAAACTGCAAGGCCCATCCAACATAGCCTCATAAGTGTAGGACTGCTTCTGGTCACTCCATGGCTTCTTTCGTTCTTGATTCTGGCCCCATGCTGGGCCGTTGTTTTTCAGACGCTGGTTACTGCCGGCATCTGGTTGGTCTTGGTTTACCGCGGCAACCTGGTGTCGTGGGTTTGTCACGTCAGGTGTCATAGATGACTTCGTAGGTGTGGGATTATGCGAGTCAAGCATCTCCGAGCTTGGGATCGCAGGAACAAAGATCAACACAGATTTACCCAGGTTCGGCCCCCTCAATGTGAGGTAAAAGACCTACTTCCTGCCTACCCTAGATTGGTATTGATATGATAATCGAGGTGTTACAATGGAGGCGATCCGATCTGGTACTCGCCGTATGAGCTAGGGTTTGGGGCTTGATAGCTTGACCCGCTCTAAGTCCTGCGAGTCCTCTTTATATACACAGAGGCTCGCTAGGTTACAAAAGGAAACTTCCCCATAAGGAATACATCCACAGAGGCCTACTCGGAGACTACTTGGTCTTCACGTCCTCCGGGATTGTCTTCTAGATCTTTCCCTTATGGCGGTTCAATATTGGGCTTGCTCCCAAGTGGGCCTTCGTCCGTGCGAGTAAGTTAAGTCGCACTGGGCCGCGGGTTAATCCAGAAAGTATTCCCCCGACATTAGCCCCCAAGATTGGTTAGGACTTTACGGTGAGAATCTTCTGACCTCTTGAAATGGTCTCTGAGCCGCACTGTAAACGTTCTGACCAATCTCCTGACTTATGCGATTCAGAGCTGTGACTCATCTGCGCGACTCATCTCTCCTTCTGGAAATATTCTGTTTCCTTTAATTGCGGACCGTTACTCGTTTTGCGGGCGCAAATTGTGCCGTTGGTTGCGAGCACAGATAATGCCGTTAGTTGCGGGCCCCTTCAGTTATAAGCTGCGGCCACCTAGGTCATTATCCATTTGCCCTTGCAATCTTCTCATCCCTAGCCGCGCCGTCTTCTTCCTCGACCCGAGCCTAGTTCCCCAATTCAATCTCCCCCTCGCAATGGCGCCCAAGGCGAAGCCATCTGACGATAGGCGCAAGATCTCCTGCAACTGGGAAGGATCCTGGGTAACGGAGGAAACTCTTGCGGATCTGGCCGAGGCTGGCTTCTTGCCGCCGAAGGAGGACGGCGTCTGGCGGGCGCCAGGCGATGAAATCGAGCCGCGCCCCAAGCCCAACGAGCTGGTGATGTTCGTGGAGCACGTGGAGCGTGGATTCACGCCGCCAGGTTCTCCCTTCTTCCGCAATTTGCTGCAACGCCTAGGCCTCCGTCTTCACGACATCGGGCCCAACTCAATGCTCCAGGTGAGCAATTTTCATGTGCTGTGCGAGGATTATCTTGGCATAGCCCCCAACATCGATCTATGGCTGGCCTCTTTCACCTGCAACAGCCAACTTGTCTCCAAGGGTGGCGCCTACGTTCAGGTCGGCGCCATCTCTCTTCAACGCCATAGGAACTCTTGCCTTCCCAAGCTAGCCCTGGCGAATCGACCCAGGGCTTGGCAAAAATCTTTCTTCTATTGCCAAGATACTTCACCGGAGGGCGAAACTCGCCTTCCCTCCTGGTCTAACACCCTCTTCGTGCCTACCGAGGCACTGAAATCAAAACCCCGCGACTCGTCCATGTCCTTCATCAATGAGTCGCTGATCAAAGTCCGCGCCTTAATAGGTCATGGTCTTACTGGCCTTGATCTTCTCTCTTGCTGGACCAAATGGCGCATTCAGCCCGTGAGTCCACGACAGCGATCCTTCCTTGAGTGCACAGGCACCTCTGCTGACGTTGATCGTATCAAGGCTTCGGACTGGAGGCCTGAGGATTGGGTGGAATTTGTCACCCGCGTGACTGAGGAGAAGGACATCTCCTTCGATAAGGTGGGGCTTGCCCCTTTCAGTGTTAACAACAAGCCTTTTGAGGTAACTCCTCTTCTCTGTCTTTTCGCCTTCGTAGTTGAGTCGCATTCCTTTTCTTAATACTGCAACTTATATTCCCTGATCCAGGCTGATGAGAACTACTGGTCGCTGCCTGCGACCGTCGCCGGCACTGCTGCTCCCAAGCGTGCCGCACGAAAGAAGTTGCTGCCCACTCTAGAGGGCAGCGAGACTGCTGATATCCCTTCTGTTGCTTCTGCGGCCTCAGATGGTGAAGAGACTGAACTGGACGAGGATGACAGTCCAGTGCCAGCCGCGAGTTCTGTTGCCGCGGCTGGACCAACTCCCCGTAGAGCCTCCAAGAGGCTATCTCGTGAGGAACCAGAGGTTGATGCTCTGGAAAACCCTGAGGCCACGAAGCGTCGCAAACCTGCTACGGGCGCGACCTCCTCCGTTGCCAGGCGTGCTTTCAAAGCCACCGCCTCTGCTGAAGAAGACATGGGTCCCCACTCTGGTAATTTCTGTGTCTTGTCATCTTGAATGCTTATTCTTTTTCCTCTACTGACACGCAAAACTTCTGCTCGTAGATTCTGGGACCCAAGGCCTGTCCTCACCGTCAAGCGGTGAACTTATGGCCTTTGTGAAGATGGCTCCAGAGTTAGTAACTTTTCCCTGTGCTTTAATACTTTTATTCTGGCTTATGTGCTTCTTCTTCACACAATGCCCTTGCTTTTTCAGAAGTGCGGCTAAACCCGCGACTGAGCCTGGAACCGCGGTTGAGCCGCATTTATCACCTGCGGCTCATACCGCCATGGTAGAGGGCGTGGCCACCACTGATGACCTGGCCACGGTCCCTGTTCTTGACACAGCCACCCAAGAGGTGGCTCTGGAGGATAGAACGGATCCCCTTATGATCCAGGACGTGGAGAAGGTCAACCCCTCCTCCATAGATGTAATGGCCAAGGATGCTGATACGCCAGTGGTTGAGTCGCCAGCGGCGGACAATCTGCGGTCGCCAATTCTGCATGCTGAGGTTGCTTCTTCCTCCTCCACAAGCCGCGCTGAGAACTGTCAGAGGCTATCATTGCCTCAAATGACAAGCAAGCCATGGAGCTCCGCAAGGCACTGTCTGACCTGTCTGCGGCTTATAAGGTAAACTTCTATCTCCAGTTATCTGTCTCTAGCCCCCAAGGATCAAGTTTCTTCTTTGACTGTAAAGGGAGACTTGATGCTTCTCTTTTAGCTGTTGATATATACTTACTAACTGATGTACCCTTCGTAGGAGGAACTAAGCTCCATAACGCTGCCAAACTTGCCTTGGAAAAGCAGCTGGGGGATACTCCCTCTGAACTGGAGAGGCTGCGCGAGCTCCTTGGCCAGCGTGACGCTGAGCTGAAGAAGAGGGAAACCAGGATGGGCGAGCTATCTGATGAAAGCTTCAAGTTATCTGAGCAAGCCAAAGCCACCGAGCTGCGGCTTAAAACTGTTGAAGAGAAGTTCCAAGAGAGGGTCCAGCAGCTGGACTCCAAGTCAGTGCTCAGAAAGACGCCATTGCTGATGCCAATGAGGACGCAAGGCTTAAGGCTGTTTCCATTGGCGAGCTTGAGAAAAAGTTGAAGAAAGTTTCTGATGCCCATAACCTTGTCCACGCCAAAGTGTGCATCATGACTCAAGAGTTAACTGGTATGTGTTGCGACTCATATCTGCATCTGTTTTCTCTACTATCTTTGCCTGTGTGTTGTAGAGCTGACGGAGACATGCCTCGATGTAGGTGAAGATGCCAAGGAGCAGCGCGGCAGTACTCAAGAGCAGCTGGAGTATATCCGCGATTTTTCGCGAAGAACTTGTGACGCCATGAAATCACTGTCTAAGTGCCTGCTGCCGACCAAGCCAGTCCCGGTGATTCTGAAGGGCTGCTGAAAAGACTGCTTAGGGCGCCTCAGTTCTTTTTGGACTGGAAGGAGTCCTCAGCTCGCACCGGCGCGGCTCATGTTCTTGCTTTGGCCAAGACGTACTATCCTTCTTTTGATGCTGCCAAGGTTGCAAAAGGTAGGCCCTCGAAGAAGGTGGATGGCACCGAACTGACGGCCTCAGAATATGCGACGACTTGGAAGGATATGCGCGGCCACGCGACTGAACTGGTGGAGGGGATAGATCTTGCGACCTATATGGGCAAGTATAATGCAGATGGAAGCAGATGGGAGAAGTTACCCGCTCCGTCATCCAGTGCGGTGATTCCGCAGGAAAAGAACCCCTCTCCAGGCGTATCCAGCTCTGCAGCCCCCAAGCCCGCGACTGAAGAGCCCTCCAGCGAGCCTGCGATTGCTCCTTCTGGCAAGCTTGGTAAGCCGCCTGTTCCTCCTTCCCACCGGCCAAAAGCTGCGCACAAGTGAAGAAGAGAAAACAATGGTTTGATGATCTTGGCCCTTAGCGGTCTGTAATAATTGTTAGAATTTATGTGTCATAAGACAATATTATGGTTTGCTTAAGTACTCTTGGCAGTACATGTTTCGACCAATAGGCTGGTCCTTATGATTTGTCTCGGTTTTTCCTCACTTAGGCCCTTGCGCGGCTCAGTATTTCCCAGGTAAAAAGTGCGTGTTCAGGGTCGAGAGCGGCCATGATAGGCAATCAAACTCGATTGACGCCGCACCCCCAGTACTTTGGCCGCATAGTGCAAGTCGCATCCAAGAGAGGTTGAGTATAATCACGATAAATGCCACTTGTTTGGCGATCCCAAGGAATAGGCCGCGCTAAAAAGCTGCCGCACCCCCAAGGGACCAATGATTAAAAAATAAAAGACTCACAGCTCAATTGGTAGTTTGAGATGCTTTATTTCAGAATCATTATATGATACATAGGGTCGGTCGCGCCTAGGTGGCGACCAGAAGTGATGCTTGGGTCGGTTGCGCCTAGGTGGCAACCAGAGATGTTACATGGGTCGGTCGCGCCTGAGTGGCGACCAGAATTGGGTCGGTTGCGCCTAGGTGGCAACCAGAGATGTTACATGGGTCGGTCGCGCCTGAGTGGCGACCAGAATTGGGTCGGTTGCGCCTAGGTGGCAACCAGAGATGTTACATGGGTCGGTCGCGCCTGAGTGGCGACCAGAATTGGGTCGGTTGCGCCTAGGTGGCAACCAGAGATGTTACATGGGTCGGTCGCGCCTGAGTGGCGACCAGAATTGGGTCGATCGCGCCTAGGTGGCGATCAGAAGTGTCACATTGGGTCGGTCGCGCCTGAGTGGCGACCAGAATTGAAATTTTTAGCCCTGAGTGGCCAGCTTGATGATGTAAACTCTTAATAATTTTGCTGCGGCTGCTGATGGCAACTCGCGACGCTGGGATGTGTCCTTATTGGCAATGGCTCGTAGCCTTTGACTTCCTTGCCTCCCTTGCGGCCGTAATCTGAAGTCGCAAGTCAGGCAGGTGCCTCTTGGCCTTCACGATGTCATCAAAATTCTCCTGCGACTCGCGCATGGGCGCGCTCTCTGCGATGCAAGCTGCTCTGGCTATGGCCTTGTCGCCTTCTTCACATTCTTGAGCTATTCTTTTGTCGCCATTGATGGTGATGACACCCTAGGGCCTGGTATTTTAAGCTTTAGGTACACATAGCACGGCCTAGCCATAAACTTTGCGAATGCTTCTCTGCCAAACAGCGCATGATATGGGCTCTGGAAATCTACAACCTCGAACCAAATGTACTCGCTCCTGAAGTTGCTTTGTGTCCCAAAGGCGACCTCCAAGTTAACTCGCCCCAATGGCTGAGCTGATATGCCTGGCACGACACCATGAAACGTTGTTCTTGATGGGTGTAGCTGCTTTTCTTGAAGGTTCATTCTTTTGAAGGTTTCATAGTATAATATATTGATGCTGCTGCCTCCATCCATCAGTACTTTGCTCAACTTGTACCCTGCGACTTGAGGGGCAACCACCAGCGCGAGTTTTCCCTCTTCATTTATTTCTCCTGGGTGATCCTCGCGGCTCCAAACTACTGGTTGCTCGGACCACTTTAGCCACTGTGGGACGGCTGGTACTATGGCGTTAACAGCCTGATTGCGTCGTCGCAGCTTTTGTTCCCTCCTTGAAGTATTCACCACAATGGTATGATACTGACCCAACTGTTTTGGGAACTGTGGCTGATCTGGCTGCGGATTTGGGACGGCGTTGTTGCTGTTGTTGCCTCCGCCATGTTTACCTTCCTCGTTGTTTTGATGATTGAAGTTTGTGTTGAGTGGCTGTCCATCCTTCCACTTTTTGTAATGATAACACTGTGCCTTCGTGTGGTTGGGTGGTTTCCCATCTTTTCCTATATGGATGTCGCAGGGGCGGTTGAAAACCTCTTCCAAATTAACTGGGTGAAAATTCCTTCCTCTGCTGCTGCTTTGTTTGTAACGAGTATTCGTATTTGCGACTAACCCTGAGTTTCCTTCCTCGTTTTTGCGCTTGTTATAACTCGCATTGGCATTGCTAGCTTGCTGTTGTTGAGGCTTGCTACTGGCCTTCTTTCCCTTGCCAGTGTTTTCCTCTTCCTCCCCATCAGATGCGTCCCTGGTTTTATCCGAGCTAGCATACTTGTTGGCCGCCGCCATTACCTCGCTTAGGCTCTTGACTTTATCCTTCATGCGACCTAGTTTGTGGACTAGCGGCTCAAATTTGCAATTTTTCTCCATGACAAGGACTGCTGAACTGGGTGGTATGTTGTCTGAGGAATGTATGATCTCTGCGACCCTTCTCATCCAGTGGCGACTCGACTCGCCTTCCTTCTGTACACAACGCTCAAGGTCCTCTATGCTGCAGAGTCGCTTGCATGTTCCTTGGAAATTCTTGATAAAAGCTTCCTTCATCTCATCCCAAGAGTTTATTGAATTTGGTGGCAAATTTTGTAGCCATATGTGGGCTGCGCCTTCTAACATCATGTTTAGGTAACGTGCGCAGATCTCTTCGGATGCATTTAGGATGCTCATGCCCATCTCGTAATTGTTGAGCCAAGTAACAGGGTCCATGCTGGCGTTGTAGTTGGCGACCTTGCGAGGTCCTTTGAAATCTGCAGGAAACGGTTCAGACCTGATTCTTTCGCTGAAACAGACTGGGCCTTTGAGTCGCGACGATAGGTTGGACGAAGCTGGCCTTCCTATTGGTTGGCCGCCGCGCGCGGCTGCACAATCTCTATGGGTTGAATTTGCTGAGGTTGATTTTGAGCCGCAGGTTGATCTTCCCTTTGTCGCCTAGCCGAGCTTGAGGTCGCAACGTGTGGCGACTCCGCGTGGATGCTTCTCTCCGCCGTTGCTCTGCTATTGTAAGGGGTGGAGTGCAGCCGTCCTGCGTGTTCGGACATATTCGCCTGCTGTATTACTGCTGTGCTCAGCATCTCAATGGCGCGCCGTGCCTCTCTGTCCATTGGCGTGTTTCCTGCTGGCGCTAATCTGGCCAAGATGTTTGTGGCTGCAAAGAGATTCTCCACTGGGCTAACATAATGCCCTTGCGGCGTGTGGAACCTTTGAGGCTGCTGTGGCGATGCTGAACAAAGGTTGGCTGCGTCAATGGCGGGGGCATCATGGCCCTGTTGTTAGCCTGTACTATGGCCCTTGACCCAGGTATCTCTGCTACTCTTGGTGCTGCGAAAGATGGAACCGCTGGTACGATTGATGGTACAGCGATTGCTTGAACCGCGGGCGCAGCTAACGGGGCCGCGGACCGCATAACCATGGCAGATGGTGCCATGCGTGCGGGTACCGCGACTGAAGGTTGTGCGACCCCTGACCATGCGACCGGGTGCGCGTGTTGGTGGCGACTGATGGGATCGTGTTGGTGGCGGCTGACGGGACCGCAATTGCTGGTTCAGTGGTAGGTGATTGGAACAGCTCCATAGGGTTTACTGTTCCTGGCTGCAGGCGACTCGCGTGGCGTCTGTGTGGCAAGGTGGCCTGTATTCCTTGCAGAGTATTGGTTTCCTCGATGAGTCGCAGTTGCTCCTGTTGGAGGCGCTGTTCCTCACGCGCCAGCCTGGCTCTCTCATCTGCGATTCTCTGGACTTCATCATATAGCCCGATCCTGGTAGCCTCCAATTCTGTCACCCTAGCAGCCGCGTTAACCGCAGATATTGGTGTAAACAACACGCTTCCCTGTGGCGGCGTGACCGCTGCGCTGGGGGTTACCCTTGACCCTGATTCCGCAGGCGCGACTCCAGGTGGAGTCTCTCTGTTTGCGACTCCTGAGGCCGCGACTCCTGGCGTCATCGCAGCGGATGCCGCGACTCCTGATGCGTCTAGCGCGGCTTGTTCTGCTGCTTCCGGCGGTGTGGGGGCTAAGCTGCCTGGTGGCATGCCCAGCCCTTCGTCTGCTTCTGTGGTCCTGTAGACCCCTTCACGTGCCGATCTTCTACAGAGGGCGAGCCACTATCCACAGGGCCTCCGCATAGCCTTTCCTCAAGGACATACTCAATGGATTGGCCTTCTTCGTCTTCGAGAGGCAGCGACTCGTGGTTGATAGATTCTTCTTCTTGGTCCACTGTTACCGCGACTCCTTCTTCTGAGTCGCCATGTTGCGATGGATCCTCTGACTCGCCGCCAATGAAGCCGACGAAGACGTTGATGGATCCAAAGGGGATGACGTGGCCGGTCTCCAAGTAATCTGCTTCCGGCCCCCAGCTTGAATCGTCGATGAGGGGTGTGCCATTGACCGTGATGATACGGCCAACAACAAGATCTTCAGCTCCCTTCATGGATCCTGCGCGGAACGTGACGCTCTTGACCGCAGGCCCCACGGTGGGCGCCAACTGTCGTGGGTTTGTCACGTCAGGTGTCATAGATGACTTCGTAGGTGTGGGATTATGCGAGTCAAGCATCTCCGAGCTTGGGATCGCAGGAACAAAGATCAACACAGATTTACCCAGGTTCGGCCCCCTCAATGTGAGGTAAAAGACCTACTTCCTGCCTACCCTAGATTGGTATTGATATGATAATCGAGGTGTTACAATGGAGGCGATCCGATCTGGTACTCGCCGTATGAGCTAGGGTTTGGGGCTTGATAGCTTGACCCGCTCTAAGTCCTGCGAGTCCTCTTTATATCACAGAGGCTCGCTAGGTTACAAAAGGAAACTTCCCCATAAGGAATACATCCACAGAGGCCTACTCGGAGACTACTTGGTCTTCACGTCCTCCGGGATTTGTCTTCTAGATCTTTCTCCTTATGGCGGTTCAATATTGGGCTTGCTCCCAAGTGGGCCTTCGTCCGTGCGAGTAAGTTAAGTCGCACTGGGCCGCGGGTTAATCCAGAAAGTATTCCCCCGACACCTGGTTTGAGCCATACCGGTAATCCGGCTCTCTCCTCTTGTTGCCGAAGTCCTGGCGATCGTTCTGCCTGACTGGCCCGGGTCTGTTATTCACCGGGTATCTTCTACTCGGTTCCACCGAGTTCAGCAAAGGCTGCATCGGATCACCCAGTGCATAGCTATCCGCAATCCGGATTGTCTCGGCCAGGGTGGCCGGCATCTCCCTCTACAACTTCTGCCAGAGCATGGAGCCGTGTCGGCACCCTGGGCAAACCAAGATATGGCCTACGCCTCCACAACTCCTTCACAGGAATTGCGAATAGTACTCCACCGGGTCAAGTAATCCCGGTCAGATTCATTATCCCTCTGCTTGCACATCGCAAGCTGCTGAGGACGATTCGGTCTCTTGTATGTGCTGGAGAAGTTGCTAACAAATGCTTCTTCAAAGTCCAACCAACAATCAACGCTGCCCTCTCGCAGGTTGTTCAGCCAGATCCGGGCTGGCCCTTCCAACATTTTCGGGATATACCTCACCGCCCATCGGCGGATTCCTCCCGCGATATGCACTGCCGACACATAATCTGTCAGCCAGTCTTCCGGCTTAGTACTGCCGTCATATGTCTTGGCACCTCGGTTCAACTGAAAGTGCCGCATCGGTGGCTCCCTCATGATCCGAGGTCCAAAGCATGCAGGGCCAGGTGGACCTTGCTCTTCCAGCATCTCGGACATATAGATCCTGTCCAACTTGTAGGGTGCATCATTTGGTGACAACTGGCGAGGTCCCAACCGGGGTCCCAGTGCACCTTCATATCTCTGATACCCGGCTTTCTCCATAGTCGAGTAACCATCATCATAATGGTTAGCCACCTGGTCAACACCTTGTGGCTGCTGGACATGCTCGACATTATGCTGCTGCTGGGCGAGATTTCGTGTCGGATACCGAGGTGGATAGCCTCGGCCAGCCGAGTTAACTACTCTGGCATCTGGACCGCCCGGACCGGGATTGCTTTTACCCCGGCCGGCACTGCCTCACCCAACTAACTGTTTTCCGGCACATGCCGGATCATACACCTGTATCTGCTTGCTCTTACCGGAGTTTACACTCCGGTCCCGATCTCCACCGACATGCGGTGATGAAGCTTGCCCCTTAGATCCACTGGCTCCCCTAGCCGAGTGAACAATCTCGGACCCACCTGCAACTGTGTTAGCCTTGCGATAGCCCTCATTCTGCCGGGTAGCCACAGCTACCAACTCATTAACTCGGTCTTGCTGCCTACGGAGAGCTTCTCCGGATAAGCCTGACAACTCGGCTCTTGCTGCCTCGGCAGCTCTAAGAGTTTTAGCAGGAGAACTATAATTCGGCTTTTCGACCGACAAGTGACTGGGAGTCTTACTGGAACTAGATCTACCATCTCTAGCAATCTCGGCATTGAGGTCTTTACCCCTCTTACGCACATCCTCTATGCGACTAGGGCGAGCAGCTACCGGGGTTTAACCATGTGCTTGGTTATACTCACGGAGAGTTATCCCGAACTCTCTTCTCACCTCGGCCATCTCGAGAGCCTCCTGATGTAAGCTCTGCCGACGTGACTCCAACTCTGCCTCCATTTGGGCAGCATCTGCACCGGCAGATACCGGCACAACCAGTTTCTCGATTATCTCCTCGAGATGAGCCGGCCTAACCGGTACCTCGGATGTACCGGCATGGTCTCGGAGGTTCCCCCTCCTCTCCAGCGGCACTTTCGCCGATCTGGTGGCCTTGGGGGCAGGTTGGCCGGCATCTCCTTTGCCGGGTTCTCCTGTGTCGGTATCTCCTTTACCGGCACCACCCGCAGCGCCGGTCATCATGACCTCTGCGCAGCTCCCGGGGCGAGTGATACGCCGGCCGCGAGCCGCACAGACAGCAGGAGGATCCTCGGCCACAAGCACCTGCTCGGGGTACTTGCAGACAACCTCGGTGGCGACGTAGGTCACGAAGGTGCCGAAGCTGATGAGGCAGCCGTTCGTCGGGAACGGCCTGCTGCCGAAGCATCCCGCATTGTCGCTGATGAAGTTCAGCGAGCCGAGCTTGCAGATGAGCCCGCAGACGACACGCTCGCCGGAGTCGATGATGGAACCCGTCCGGATGATCACACCAGCCAGCGCCGCTGCTGGCCCCACGGTGGGCGCCAACTGTCGTGGTGGTATCACGGCAGATGCCATAGGATGGCTAAGAGTGGGGCCGATGGACGCTGGTGGATCCGGGAGAGGGCTAGCGCGCTAAGAAGCACACACAGAAAAGCACACAAGCTCAAGAACACACCACGATCTACCCAGGTTCGGGGCCCTCGTGAGGAGGTAACACCCCTACTCCTGCCTATCTCTCTCTATATATCCGAGGTATCACAAGTACAATGTGCTCCTCGAGCTGTATGTCTCAACAATGGAGAAGAGCTCAAGGATGAAGATGATACTAAGGGGGGAAATGAGTCCCAATGCATCGTCCCTCACGCAGGAGGGGTGAGGCCCTATATATAGGGTAAACCGAGTTACAGAAGTACCCCTCCCGGTACACTGCAGACGTGCACGCCTGCGCGTCATGATTGTCTCTGCACAGTGGACATGACGTGGCTTGCCCATGCCCTGTCCCATATCTCTGCTCCCAGGTACAGCCGAGGTCAGCGGTGTCCTTCTCCTGCTCCCATGCGCGTCCTTGGTCAGCAGAGGTAAGCCCGGTCACCTCAGACATGCGCCGTACCGCACGCCGCGCTCCCGTGCCAGACGGGATGTGACAGCAGCGCTGACCTCCGTCCGACATAAGGTGCCTCCTCTCTATAACCTGGCATGGATATGCCGGATTCCCTTTCCTGAATAACCTTCCCTGCAGAGAAGAAAACACACAAGATACCGACATACATATGTCGGTCATTATGTCTCGGATCCCTTATCTCGGATCCCAAGTCTCGGTCAACATATGCCGGTTTGCACCAGCATGGTACCTCGGTCCCTTCTGGCCCGGGTTACCTCGGTTTTCCTATGTCGGTTTGCACCAACATCACACCCTGGTCACTTCAGAGGTCCAGGTATGTCGGCTTTCACTGTAACCTGGCCCACACCTGGGTATAGCTTTTACCATACCATGACCCTACCCGGGGGTAGCCCCCCGACACTTCCGGTCAAAAAAATTTGGAGAGCATGCATGCCACTGCGAGGTAAGGCAAAAAAAAACCAGTATAACATCCAATCAGTCGATGGCAACCTTAGCTACCAATGAGTATCCATTTGATGCCCAATGTGCTCATTTTTTTTTGCAAATATTTCATAACTAAAATAGATAAACTACATATCGTACCTCAGATGAATGATTGGTAGTAACCTGCCAGGCCTCTGGGCCACAAGGTCTCATTTCCTCCGCCACCTGCACGGCTGCACCTAAGCCGATGGCATCGACCGTCGTGGACTGTTACTGCTGCTCAGGACTGTCCGCAGTTGATTTTTGGACTCAGGGCGAGTTAAATATATATAATTACACTCAGTTTTATAATTTTAGTTGTTTTCACCATATTATGGTTTTAACAATATGTTGTATACTTAGTTAGCATTGCTAACCATAAAATATTTTATAATTGTTTTCCGTTATATAGTTGTAATTTTTATGAGAAAATATTTTTGAGTTATACAATTTTTTACTTTGTGAGATATTGTCCTTAACAAGATCCAAAATCATCTTAAACTGTAAAAAAAAGGAAAAACACATTACTCCTTTAATGTTCTCACAATTGATGAATTATATAATATATATGTATTGTTAAATATTTTGGTAGAAATCCAATGCGCAAAACCTATCAAATATCTTAAGAAAAGTGTGTAGTGTATTGTAATAAAATATATAGAACGTTCTGGAATATAAATTAAATAGTTGACATGATCATTTTTTTACTTGTTCAAATGTGTCCTATAAATTACCACGGATTTAGTAATGTTGATGATTTATACTTGTTATTGAAATAACATTACTTATAATAATCACTTAGGAACAAAAAATATTACGGTTCTACTATTGCACACAACAAAATTCAATTGTTATATATGCTCACTGCAATGTGTCTATGTATATAATTGATTCTTTTAGTTTTTAAATAAGAAGTTATACATGAAATTAAACATTGGAAATATATCAAGCAAAACATTTAAATTCATCTGTAAGGTATTCTCAAGGGAGACTAGCCGCCAAGTTAAACTTATCACCATTTATTTAATTGGTTTCTTCTTATCTGGTACATCATATTGGTCTATCAAGTGCAATTGTTA
The DNA here is from genome assembly GCA_947311845.1 of Poa pratensis. Classification (NCBI taxonomy): domain Eukaryota; kingdom Viridiplantae; phylum Streptophyta; class Magnoliopsida; order Poales; family Poaceae; genus Poa; species Poa pratensis. Next base: position 6,880,449 of record CAMZMU010000056.1, on the reverse strand, counting down.
ATGTAATCTAAGGTCAACTTTTGGCTATTTATAAATGGTCAATAGTGTCTTATACGTGATAGATAGACAATAATAAATAAGAGTTATAAACTTATTTTAGTACTTGAGGTCCTCCTCTAAGGTCTCGGGGCTGTCGCCTTCTTTGCCTATGGCTCGGTCGATGGACCGGCTCTGCTGCTGCTAGCTCTTCCTAAGCGAGCGAAGTAAGGTAGGAATGAGCCCACCATCTCTAGGTTTGATCCGATGTGTGCCTTGGCGCCACGCTTCACACTAGAATCAACACCGTTGAGTATAATCTCGTGGTGATTTGTGTTGCTACAAAAATTCTATCTTGCACTAGTTGGCCATTTAAACGGTACCTTTCAACCTTTACTTGCTTGCACGGGGCATTTCAAATGATGGTGAACGTGTGGCATGCAGCAACGATGTTAATTCTTGTCGGCGGTGCTCACCGGGGTATATGAGCACGCGGTTCTGAGGTTCGAGCGAGGGTTCGCAAATGCCTCAACTGAGCAACTGGTCAGGATAAACCAGATAAGACACGCTAGGCAAGGTTTGCATGGAGGAGTTGCAGAACTCTTTGTCACTTGAGAGGGATATTTGGTTGAGTTGAGCGTCTGATCATGCCCGAGTCCGATTCAAAATAAAGGACACAAATCTGCTAACGGTACTAATAATCAACTAAATCTGAGGGGGAGAGGGGAGGGGGCGCAGCTGCCCCCCTCCCTCTCACGTCGCTCCACTAAGACATAGGAATATTCTAGTTTGCTATGTATGTATGTTGAATCTAGTTGAATTTAGAGGGATATTTGGTTGAGTTGAGCGTCTGATAATGCCCGAGTCCAATTCCAAAAAAATGACAAAAATCTGGTAACGGTACTAATAATCAACTAAATCTTTTAACCGAGAGATTCTGAAACTGGCAGAAGAGTTATTTTTGCATATGTGCATGTGGCTTAGCGTAAAGATAAAGCAAAATAACTAAACTGCTAATTAATAATTACTGATTTAACTATTCTATGAGCAATATAGTAAATACGATACATAAGAATAACAAAAGTAGGTCGTAACTAAAATATATCCATGGGCATGACTCAGATCTGTAGATGAAACTTTCAAGTGTATGTTTTTCTCATTTGCAATGAATTAACTAGAAGGACTAATGGTTTAATTACGTAGCTAAAGTAGAAATGCACTCATCCAATCTCAAGAATAACAATGTGTTCCTACATCGGGGGAAAATGGCCCATTTATATGGCTTTCATTCATAAGAAACCCATGGGCTGAGAGGGGGGTTGGGGGGGGGGGGGGGGGGGGGTGTGCCTCTCGCGTCACTCTGCCATTGTAGCCTATGATATCTAGTCATCGTCTATCGTAGCATGTTTAGACAGCAGATGCCAAGACATGGTCCGCACCGATGACCTTGCAGTATGCAACAATCCAAGAGGTTTGTGTGAGTTTGATCTCCACTATGGTCGGGAGAAATTGGGTACTACCTGTCTGACGTGATACACTTGGAAAATTTCAAGGGAGCTAGGTGGAAATCATCTATTACTACCGGACAGGTCATTTGTGGGTAAGATACGGCTATATATTCATCTAAATTAATACTATTATAGTTTGGTAGGAATATATTCAAATACCTAAACTTGAGAAGTATTATTTCGGCTAAAATACTAGTTTTTAGGAGAAAAATTGTAGGTATATCATATATGTATATTTACCTCACCAATTTTGGAGGTTATATCCAGTCCACCTTTTTTTGAGTACCTGCCAACTTTATACCTTCTTTGGAGGATACATCTCGTCCACCTTTTTTTTGCAAATGATCGCGTCTACCTTTTTAAGTACCTTCTGACTTTATTATCTTGCAGAAATAATGTTCATACAAACGCCATCAGGCGAACCAAGCCAAATATGGCGACCTGGTAAAGAAGAAATAACAGAGCAAGCTAAACGATATACATCTCTATTATTTTACCTATTTTCATGACTGAAATACACAGTCACAAAATAACTGACTGTAGTTTGCACCTTCTTTACTATTTGGCCAGGAACGATCAAAGCAATCTCCCCGCATGTTCTTTATGACCGAAAGACAGTTGCTCACCACATGAACATGTTGCAGGCGGAGATCCTTCGCAAGAGGTAGGGCCTCCCTACATGCTACATTTCTAAAGTTCTTTTTATCATCCATTCCCTTAATCCCAATCATGTGTTAGCTTTCTGAAATCATTGTCTCTCACAAGTTGCCTCCAATTTTTACGGGCGACTAATACCTTCAACAAACAGCGTGGGCGCGGAGGAAGTCTGAGGGTACATCTCCTGATAGTTCGTTGGTACAACATAAAAACTATCTAAATAGTACAAGGCATTATCACAATTATCTAACAACAATAGGCTTCAAAAAAATTTATCTAACAACAGTGCATCATCAAAATTATCTAAACAACACAATGCATAATCAAACTTGACTAAACAACACAAGGCATCATCAGAAATAACTACAATAGAGTCCGAGTGAAATCCTATACAAACGTAACTTATACCCAATTTTGTAAATAAAATATAGAGTTCTACTGTTTTTGTACTGTGTCATCAAAATTATCTAAACAACACAATTTATCAGCACAATTGGGCCTAGGCTAGTACCTTATCGTTATGATTTTAAACTAATAAATGAATAAATCACTAAAAAATTACGATTTTCCATTTTTATTTGTTGACACAATTAATTAGAAAACCCCCTAGCTTCCCATAAAAACAATCCCTAATCAATCCTAGCCTCCTAATTATATTGAATAGCTTCTATATGTATTACTTCTAATGTAAGTTGTATAACTTAATTATTTATTATGGTACGACCAAGATAAGCTAAACATTCCTGTTAGGAGAAAATTAGATAGGAAATGTTGTTCTCTTGCCATTTACTAATATTGTTATTTTTTTGGAGAATGTATCTGGCGTACATCTTTATTAGCTTCAAATATTGTCGAGGGGAAAAAGGAATATAAATTTGAATAATCATGCACACTCTTTGAGAATGGTTAGTATGTATCAAAAATGCGTAACAAGTGCATGAAGCTTTTTGAAGCTACAATTTCATTTTTGATTATTGTAGGGTTTCATCCAAACCTAGAAAAAATTGGTTCACAATCTTGTTATGTTTTCTTAAACCGAAAAGTAGGGAACAATTTTTTTGAATTGAATAAGGAAATGTACCACAGAAATAGTTATTTATGTACCCAAATAAATAATTGATGTACACAACTTACACTAGGAGTAATACGTATAATTTGGAGGCTAGGACTGATTAGGGGATCGTGTAGTTAATTTGTGTCAACAAATACAAATGGAAAGCTATGAAATTTTATCTATGATTTACTCATTTATTAGTTTTATACTGGCAAGGATAAGCTACAAACCTTGGCCTAATGATTGATACTAAACAAATAGATCCATTTGTTTTGAATGATATATATGTGCAGACTGCTTGTCAGACTTATACAAACAACCTTGGAATAGGATGATCGGCTTGTCTTTTTCGGATGCTGAAATTAAACATAGGGCTGATCGGCTAGGCATTTCGTTAGGAAAATCTAATGGGCAAATTAATTCTTCTATTTCGGTTATTAGAAATGTAGAGAGGGAGAGGAGTCTTATTTTCCTGCAAAAAAACTTACATAAAGAGGATAATGATACTAGTCTCGTAATGCGACGAGCTACAAATTTATGTGAGGATTTAGATGATGATGAGGACACAATTGACGGTCATGCGGACCTTCAGGTGCCAAGTAAACAGATTATTAAAAGGGGCCGAAAGAATAATGCGTCTAGCCAACGGCCTACTAGGCGTAGTGCGCGAATTATCAAATTAAAAAGTAAGAAACAATGAAAGGCATGGTTTGGAATTCAGATGGGTTTGGGGATACTGCTAAACATATGACAGTTTGCGAAGCTGTATGGGAGAAAAAATTAGACTTTGTGGCTATTTTAGAAACGGGTAGATCTTCGTTTTCAGCTCCCTTTCTTAAGTTCTTGGCTGGCGGGTTGGATTTCACATGGTTCTGTATGCCTCCTCATGGCCGATCAGGAGGAATGTTAGTGGGTTTCAATAGCACATCCTTAACTGCTCAAAGTGTTGTCACAGGAGATTTTTGCGTAAAATTTCATGTGAGATCCAAAAGAGATGGGTTCTTATGGTCTTTCGTGGTAGTATATGGGGCTGCACAAGATGAGAGGAAACCAGATTTCCTGGCTGAGTTAGTACGTGTTTGTGAAGGGGAGAATCTACCGCTGCTCGTAGGGGGGGGGGGGGGGGGGGGGGATTTCAATATTATTAGGAGGGAGGAGGAAAAAAATAATTCAAATTTCAATGCGCGGTGGCCTGTTATTTTCAACGCTATAATTGAGAGTCTAGAGCTCAAAGAGCTAGAACTTTCAGGTCGGCAATATACCTGGGCGAGTAGAAGGGAGACTCCAACGTTTGAGAAATTGGACCGTTTCCTAGCTAGTGTGGAATGGGAACAAAAGTTTTCGTTGGTGTCTGTTCATGCGATGACTCGAACGGGGTCTGATCATACACCATTGATTATCGACTCTGGCGATCAAGCTCATGTGGGCAATAAAAGTCACTTCTACTTTGAACAATCCTGGATGCGCCAGGAAGGTTTTAAAGAGATGATCGAGAAAGAGTGGGCTTCAGTGAAGGAGGGGAATACTCCTGTGGAGCGTTGGCAAAATAAAATTAGACACATTAGACAATTCCTTCGTGGATGGGCAAAAAACTTGAATGCCGATGCCAAAAAGTTGAAAGAAAAATTATTACTTACTATAGACAACTTGATATCAAATCGGAAACAACCTTTTTAACTGCGGCTGAGCGGGCTGCAAAAAAGGGGCGGAAATACAGCTTGGTAAACTTCTGCGGGATGAAGAATCCAAGTGGGCTCAACGAGCAAAGGTACGGCATATTCAGGAGGGTGGAAATAATACGCGATACTTCCACATTATGGCCAATGTTAGGCATAGGAAAAAAAGAATTTTCCAACTTGAACAAGATGAGGGAACTATTGTTGGGGAGACAAATCTGAAAGTGTTCATTTCGGAATACTATAAAAAATTATTTGGTGCGCCAGAACCAAATTTCTTCTCGATGGAAGAGGCTGTTACGAGTGATATGCCTCAAATCTCGTCGGAGGAAAATAATGTCTTGACAGCAGAATTTAATGAGAAAGAGGTGTATGACGCGATATCGCAGATGGAACATAATAAGTCTCCTGGTCCGGACGGGTTCCGGCTGAGTTTTATCAAAAAAATTGGCATATTTAAAAAAATGATCTAATGGATATGTTTGCTCAATTGCGAAAAGGCGAACTACCATTGTATAAAATTAATTTCGGGATCATTACGTTGCTGCCCGAAATTGAGGATGCTAGTAGAATTGAACAATATAGACCGATTTGCTTATTAAACGTTAGTTTTAATATTTTTACAAAAGTAGGCACTAATCGGGTAACTTCAATTGCGAGTAGAGTGGTGCGTCCAACTCAAACAGCGTTTATCCCAGGGAGAAATATTTTGGAAGGGGTGGTTGTGCTATATGAGACAATTCACGAGATGCACAGGAAGAAATTAGATGGGTGCTTTTTAAAATCGACTTTGAAAAGGCTTATGATAAGGTGAACTGGGCCTTTTTGCAACAGGTTCTTCGAATGAAAGGATTTGAACCGATGTGGTGTGAATGGGTTGCAAGGTTTGTTCAAGGGGGAGCGTGGGTATCAGGGTGAACGATGATATAGGACACTATTTTCAAACGTTAAAAGGTTTACGACAAGGGGATCCGTTGTCTCCTTTGTTGTTTAATCTTGTCGCTGATATGCTGGCCATTCTAATTATGCGTGCTAAAGAGGATGGTCAGGTGGGGGGGGGGGGGGGGTTAATACCACATTTGGTTGATGGTGGGGTTTCGATACTCCAGTATGCGGATGACACAATATTGTTTCTAGAGCATGACATTGCGAAAGCTGTGAATATGAAATTAATATTGGCTTTTTTTGAGCAACTCTCGGGTTTAAAAATCAACTATCATAAGAGCGAGTTATATTGTTTTGGTAAAGCTGTAGAGGTGCGAGACCAATACCGAAATATTTTCGGGTGTGAAATTGGTTCACTCCCATTTAAATATCTGGGTATACCTATTCACTATAGGAAGTTACTCAATAAAGAATGGAAACCAGTAGAGGATCGATTCGATGGGAAATTGGGAGCATGGGTAGCTAAGATGTTATCATACGGTGATCGTCTGGTGCTCATTAATTCGGTGTTGACCAGCTTGCCGATGTTTCTTTTGTCTTTCTTCGAAATACCTAAGGGGTTCGTAAAACATTAGATTACTATCGGTCAAGATTTTTTTGGCAAAGTAGTCAGCAAAAGAGAAAATATAGACTAACTAAATGGAATATTGTATGTAGACCAAAAGATCAAGGGGGGGCTCGGTATTGAAGTGCTTGAGATTAAAAATAAATGTCTTTTGAGTAAATCGATATTTAAGTTACTTACGGAGGAGGGGGTGTGGAAGGAATTGCTTACAAATAAGTATTTAGGAGAGAAGAACTTGTCCCAAGTCCAACTTAAACCTACGGATTCACCATTTTGGAAGGGTTAATGAGAGTTAAAGATGATTCTCAAATTTGGGTCTTTTAAAATCGGGGATGGGAAACAAACTCGATTTTGGGAGGACACTTGGTTGGGTAGCACCTCGCTTGCGCATGAGTACCCATCCCTGTATGCTATTGCTTCTCGTAAAAATATAACAGTTGCGTCTGTTTTTGGGAGTAACCCGATCAATCTTCAGTTTAGAAGGAACTTGATTGGGAATAATAGAGAGGTTTGGTTTCATCTAGTTGAAAGACTAATGCGTGTCCAGATTGTAGATGAACCTGATAGATTTACTTGGTCTCTTACACCTACGGGTGTATTCTCCACTAAATCCTACTACGCCGAACTTTTGAACGGCCATACACAGTATTTGCGGAAATACTTATGGAAGCTGAAAGTTCCTCTAAAGATACGTATTTTCCTGTGGTTCTTACATAGGAAGGAGCTTTTAACTAAGGACAATTTGATTAAACGTAAATGGATTGGGTGTAAAAAATGCGTTTTTTGTGATGCAGATGAGTCTGTACAACACCTTTTCATTTCATGTCCTTTTGTTCGTGATATTTGGAGGATCATACATTTTACATTCAACATTAAACCCCCCTCTAGTATTGGGGATTTATTTGGAAGTTGGCTGAATGGGGTGGATAAGAGATCCAAAGAGCTTATTAGAATAGGCACTGCGGCTGTGTTATGGGCTATTTGGAACTGTAGAAATGACATAATTTTTAACAAGACAACACCATCCCATTATTTGCAGGTTATCAACAAGACGACTTACTGGATCCACATGTGGTCATTTCTTCTTCCTGTGGAGCGCCGTGGACTCATGGATTCCGCCTGTACTCGAATGACGATGGTCGTACGGGCTATCTTCTGCCAGGGTGGGTGGCGACAGCATAAGCAAATCGATGGATAGATCTTTATTTAGGTGGCTGATTTTTGTATCCACTTTGAGTGACCTTAAATTGTAAACTTTGAGAGGCTATTTTTTAATAATTGCGGTGGCTGTGTGCATCATTTTGATGCAGAGGCCGGGGATCCGCACCCTATTATCTATAAAAAATGAAGGGAAACAACAGGGTGGCCATGCTTATGGTGGTTATCCTCGCATGTACCACATACTCGCACAAGGTAAGTTTTCTTTTTGCACAATGTAAGTACATCGACCGATCATGGGAATTCTGACAAAACTCTTAGTTGTTGTTTCAAAAGGTATTTCATATGCTTACGATCCCTTCTTTCAAGAACTATTAATTGGTTGGACGAAAAAAAAAACATTTTAGATTGAAAACTATAATTAACCTGCACAATTTTATTCGCATGCATCTCGGATAAGTGACCGTACGGATAACAAAGTCCAAATATGCACATGCCATATAAAAGACGATGGACCCTGCTCCCTGCATAGATAACAAGTGTTTTTTTTTTTTTTGAATTTTTCATACTTGTATTCATACTAGAAGGAACCAGTACAAGGTCGGATTACAAGCAAGAAAACAAGGAGAAATACAAGAACAGACACCACTGCACCTCACCATCCTCGCCTCGCCGAGCTCCAGCCGGAGCTCGCATCCATGGAGCAGAAGCGCTCCAAGCCCGAAGGCGTTGCTGAGCCGCGTCATCCACCAGCTCCATAGATAACAAGTGTTACTGCTGTGACCTAGGGCCAGATCTTTGCTTCGTGACTACTGACTAGATCACTAGACCAGACTGCAAAAAAGGTTGTGCTCCTGGATGCGCTCGGCCAGACGGCATATGATCTACGTTAAGAATAATGTCATGACTACTTTTTTTTGACCGATGAGAATTGAGATGTAACGTCATGACCATCTTGGAATAAAAACTATGCGACTTAAGCAACTTGTTTCCTTGCTTACATTTAAAACGTATCCATCCACAAATATTTCCATTTTCTCTCTCTTCTTGTTATCGTTTTGTGCAGTGTATGCACATTGCGGACAATAATTAGGCTCAAATACTCAAACTCTATATTCACTACCGGACGACATGTTTGCTCAGTGCTTGGAGGATAACATTCGGAAAGAGAGGGAAGGAAAGATCAATTCAAATGGTGGTGGTTTACATCGCAATTCTAAAATCCAATTCAACCACTACCTCCATTCATAAATGTAAGCCTTTTTAGACTTTTCTTAATTCGTAGGTTCACTCATTTCAGTCCAATTTTAGTAGTAACGGGTAATTTCCCACGGTGCAAGGAGCTTTTGACGTTAGAATCGGGGCCTCAGACTAGGACCAGGACGTATCACCGGATTAGGGCTCGGGTCGGGTCGGGTGGATCGTCGTGCTCGCATTTGCCACCGCGAATCCGCGAACACCAGCGCCTCGTTGCGCAGCTCAAATCTTATCCCGCTTAAGCAGCCATGGCCGCGGCCTTCCTCCTCTGCCCAGGCTGGCGGTGCCCCTGCGCCGAGGATCCCGCCTCCTCGTGTCCTGCTCCTCTTCCTCGTCAGGTGTCGGCTTCGTTCTTCGGTTCCATCAGAGCCCTTTCCCCCCAACAGGAACCGCAGCTGTGTAGTGTAGTTGAAAGATTCGGTGTAATTAACAGATTGTTTGTACCCGCAGATGCTGCTGGAGGGGTGGGATTCCAGGGAAGGGTGGGGTTCTTGGGCCTCGGGATCATGGGCGCCCCCATGGCATCAAACCTCATCAAGGCTGGGTGATTCTCCCTTTCCTTCCGCCGACAGTTTTACTTCTGTCTCTTTTTCCTTCTCTTCTACTCCCTCCGTTCCAAATTAGATGTCTTCCATTTGTCCACATGCAGATGTATCTAGACATGTTAGATACATCTACACGTGGACAAATGGAAGACATCTAATTTGGAACGGAGGGAGTAAGTACGTTTTTGTGTTGCTGGGAGACAGTTTTACCTTCAGTACCTTATCTTCTTGTCTTGGGTTGGGACAGAGGACGCACGAATTTTTTATACATTTTCATCGGTATGGATTAGAAGTTTCTCTAACATTTCGTGGTAGTGAAATGTATGGTTCTATGCTTATGCTTGTGCTCTGGGCATGACCCATGACTGGTGTCTGAATTGTTTCATGGTGATTTGCAGTTGTGATGTTACAGTTTGGAACAGGACCAAGAGCAAGTGTGATCCTCTTCTCAGCCTCGGTGCCAAGTATGCTCGACCTCAAATATAATCATCTTTTACTTATTAAATGTGTGCCACTTACAAAACAACTACCTGGGCTATTACCTTATCTTGATTCGTAGTACTCTCAAGTCTTAAGCTTGTGGAACGGCCGACACCACAGTACCTCATTACTTTTTTTTGCGAAACACAGTACAACGTTCACATACACGTGCACACACTCACCCCTATGAAAGCACGCACGCACACCCTACCCCTATGAGCACCTCCGAAAGACTGAGCCGGCGGTCGGGTCTTGAGATTGACGAAGTCACCACAGGCGTCTCGCTGTCATGTTCATTACTAAACACAATTTATACTTTATGCTTACCTTATTCTTCTCTACTTTCTTTTGAAAATATTATGTTTTCCTAAAATCCCATTCAAAGCTGTTCCACTTGAAGAGACCAAGGCCTTTACAGTTACACTTACGAGGAATTTATTGTCAATGGTACTAGTCTATATTAGGTAGTTTCATGTTTTTAATGTTGACTTCATGTTGTTAAGTTGAGAGACAGTATCATACTCCGATGTAACAAAAGATGTGTGCAACATTCCGCTTGATGCTAATACAAGAGGCTGGCTTCCTACAGGTTCGAATCTTCACCTGCCGGAGTTGCATCATCTTGTGACGTGACCTTTGCGATGCTTGCTGATCCAGAAAGCGCGGTACAACTTTTTCCTTTCAGAGTTATGGTCGCATTTCTTCTATTTGTGAAGACTCAGCATGATGACTGACCTAATTGTGTCTGTAAACGGTTTGTCCCACAGGCTGAGGTTGCATTTGGGACCAATGGAGCCGCCGAAGGCATGGCCCCAGGTAAAGGGTAAGTGGTAACCGGTTGCACTGAGAAAAAAGTGAACAGAAAGCCAAGAGAATATGCAAAACAGAAGAAGTAGAACTTGAAATCATCATGGTTGTGTGTCATATGTATGTTGTCCATGTTTCGCTCATAGTTCTCTTGTCTGTCATAGGTATGTTGATATCTCGACGGTCGACGATGCAACATCTAAGTTGATCGGAAAACATATTACAAGTACTGGGGCATCTTTTCTTGAGGTAGTGTTTGGCCCCTGTCGTTGCCTGTACTCCTTTTGTATCGAATTGCTGATTTTCTTGTCAGAATGTGTCACTAGTAATGTAATTTCAGTGCTTGTACTATTGGTCCTATGCTCACTTGATGACTTTTCAGTAGGCTCCAGTTTCAGGCTCAAAAAAGCCAGCGGAAGATGGACTTCTGATCTTTCTTACCGCAGGTAAAATATCTGTCACCATGCTTGTAGTTAAGAAAATGTAGTAGGTACAACCTTTTTATCCGATAGCTGAAAAACTTTCGATATGATTGCCAAGGTGATGAATCCTTGTACAAGAGAGTGGCACCCCTACTTGATGTCATGGGCAAGGTTAACATCTCTAATCAGAAATAAGCACTTGAATTGATACCTCATGTTATCGGGATATGTGTGCTTACGTTTTCTTACTCTGAAATCAGTCAAGATTTTATCTTGGGGATGTCGGGAATGGCGCAACAATGAAGCTCGTGGTTAATATGGTCATGGGGAGGTAAGATCGAACCTTGTTTATCTGAAATCATATCAAATTTGCCTGTGTCATATGGTGGTTATCAAAGCCTTGGCCCCCCTTCTTTTCACCTGATCCTTGTGGTGAAACACTGCAGCATGATGGTCTCCTTTGCAGAGGGGCTACTCCTGGGTGAAAAAGTCGGGTTAGACCCGAATACCATCGTCGAGGTAGCTCTACTGAAACAAAACGGAGAAAACCTGAAATAGCCTAACAAGAAAGAATCTAACCCAGGATGGTCTGGTCCTCCAACAGGTTATTTCACAAGGCGCTATCAATGCCCCATGTTCTCCCTGAAGGGCCCTTCCATGGTTAAAGCTGCATACCCTACCGCGTTTCCCCTGAAACATCAGCAGAAGGTAGCGCCTGCTCACTTCACACGTCGGTGTATACATCACTGAAATAGACATTGCCATTTCGCACCTCATCTGATTCTGGCACTGAGGAAAAACTTTGCTCATGCATGACAGGATCTGAGGCTGGCGCTGGCCCTGGCAGAATCGGTGTCCCAACCCATTCCTACAGCTGCAGCTGCAAACGAGCTGTACAAGGTTGCGAAATCGCTCGGCCTCGCCGATCAGGACTTCTCTGCGGTCATTGAGGCGCTCAAGGCGAAAGTGCAGAGCTCGCAGCAGTAGAAATTGTTTGTTCAGCTGGCCAAGCTTAACCGTGGCCTTTGTGTTTATTTTTCGATCTTGTCGCAGACAGTTTTGCGATTCCTTTACAGGCAGAATGTATGTGTACAAAATAAAAAATGAGTTGGCGCGACCGGAATGAATCTCTCTTTGTGCAACCTATGCCTGAAGGGGAAAGAATACAGTTGATGATCTATATCGAACAGCGCACATGTATGGTATGTAAGTAATTTAAGTTTGGTTACGGGAGTCAGTCGTCTGAAATGGTAAAGATAACCAAAGGAATTAATGGTCCAAACTAACTATCTGACCTTCACATTTTCAAACAGCGAGCAAATCCTCAAAATTTTCTTTTGGTCTGTACGTAAATACAGTATGTGTTGAAGCTCTGCTTTATATAGACCGAGTTTGCATCGTAAGGAAAGCAAGCCCCACTGACATCACAAAGAACGTATACTACCTGTGGTGTTGAAAACATACCATGAGGGTGAGGAGGTCGGAGCCGGTGCTCGTGCACGCTGCTGGCGCCGCCACCGATGGCGAGTATTACTACCTCTCCAACCTCGACCAGAATGTAGCCGTGCTCATGAAGACCATGCACGTCTTCAGCCCATCCAGCGAGAAGCCCGCAGGCGCCGACGCGGCCACGGTGATCATGGACGCCCTCGGCAGGGTGCTCGTGCACTACTATCCATTCGAGGGTAGCCTGGTCGTCAACGCCGACAATGGGAGGCTCTCCGTGCGCAACGACCGCCGCGGCGTGCCGTTCGTGGTGGCGGACGCTGACTGCGAGCTCACGGAGATCGGGGACGTCGTGTCGGCGCCCGACGCCGCGGTTCAGGCGCAGCTCGTGTTCGTCAGTAGTAACTCGGAGGAGAACGCGCCTCTGCTGACCGTGCAGGTCACCAGGTTCAGGTGCGGCGGCTTCGTGCTCGGGCTCGCCATGAACCATTGCCTGGCGGATGGCGTGGCCGCGGCGGAGTTCCTCCGCTCCTGGGCCGAGACGGCCCGCGGCGCGCCCCTCTCCGCGCACCTTTCCTCGACCGCACCGTGCTGCGCGCCAGGACGAGCCCCACGGTGGCCTTCCCGCACGAGGAGTTCGCCGAGATGGCGGACGTGTCCGGCCTCGCCGACCTCCGCCGCGACGAACCGCGCGTGCACCGGGCCTTCACCATCGACGCCGCCAGGCTGGCGCGGCTGAAGCGGCAGTCGGCCGCGCGCTCGACCTTCGTCGCGCTGACGGCGTTCGTGTGGCGCGCGACGGCCCGCGCCATGAGGATGCGGCCCGAGCAGAGGAGCAGGCTTATGTTCGCCGTCGACGTCAGGCGGCGCGTCGACCCGCCGCTGCCTCGCGGCTTCTGCGGCAACGCCGTCGTCTTCGCCTGCTGCGTGTCGGCCGCGGGTGACCTCGTCGCCGGGCCGGTGTCCGAGGCTGCACGGTGTGTCCAGGACGCCATCGCGCGCACGGACAACGCGTTCGTCCGTTCGGCCATCGACCACATCGAGGTGGCCCAGGCACGGGCGCCGTCGATGACGGCGACGACGCTGGTGACGGCGTGGAACCGCCTGGGGTTCCACGCGGCGAATTTCGGGTGGGGCGAGGCGACGCAGTCTGGCCCCGCGGAGCTGCCGCGCGGGGAGGTGGTCATGTTTATGCGCGACAAGCGGGACGGCAGCATGGTGGTGCTGCTTGGCCTGCCGCACTCGTGTATGCAAACATTCCAAGATATGGTTGATCTGCTCTGATATACCGTATGTTTACCACTCTTGTTCCGAGTTCCGACTCACAGTGCCTATAAAGCAGCAGCACCACCACCACCGTATATGGTTTCGCCGAGAGGAGCCATTGCCGCCGTCGAGCGGCGGCGGGACTCTGCCTGCTCGTTTTTTCCGGGGTAACCGATCCCGCCACTTCTGATCTTTGGGCCGCTGGTTCGTAAGGATCCAATTGTGATCGACGGAGATCGCACAGGATTTTGGGGGCAACATGCATTTTTCGCGTGTTCCAGATGCAGGATGCCGTCCTCGTATTGGCATCAATTATCTTTTCGTGGTAACCATTTGACGATCAAAACGTACAGAACTCTTTAAAAAAAAATCAACACAACATAACCCTATTTTAAAAATAATCTTAAAACTAACCTTTTTTTTTCATCACGCTAGTCCCCAAGAGCTCCATGCACTTAGCGTGACGTCGGGTCAAAGGCTTCATCATCTTCTTCTTCTTTTGCGAAAGGTCAACCGATTATTGATCATCAACGGTACAAATAAATCTAAAAGTAATAAAATTACAAATAGATCTTGATACCACCCAGCGATAACTATAAGCACTATAGGCTTCATCTTCCATAGCAAAAAGCTTTGGTCCACAGCTAGAGGCTATGACGCTGTGGACCTTGATACCACCAGGATAACTATAAGCACTATAGGCTTCATCTTCCATAGCAAAAAGCTTTGGTCCACAGCTAGAGGCTATGACGCCGTGGACCATAACACCGTGCTATGAAGCATGATCATTGACCAATAAGTCATATGAAATATGAAGCATTGAGGGTTAGCGCCATTAAACAGATTAATTTCGAAAGTGAGTTATTTTGCGCTGAAATTCAGGCCAGTTTTGTCGAAATCATCCCATTTGGCAGCCGGTATGATCCACAAGGTGGGAGTGGTACCGTCGTAGTCAGTCGCTTGCCTGGCTATTTGGACCAAACGACACTGACGTTCTACGACGTTCCTTCTTCAAGGTGTTATTGTTGGACACCGATACCCATAGGAATCCAGAACTTGTACTCATCGGTCAAATGCAGCGATGTTGACCATATGAGCAAAATCGCTTTATTTCGAGCGATCGAACGCTCTCTCGATTTCCACCATGTCGCGTGCACGAGGCTCCCCTCTTTCCCGCATTCTCTTCCCCGCTCCAACCCAAGTCCTCGAAGAAGGGGTGAGGGGGAGGTTAGGGGATGGTCTGGAGCAACGAAAGCCGTGATTTGAGAGGTCGGGCGGTGAGGCCAGTTTTGGCTACGGGCCTTCCTCCCTCATTTTGTCGTTTTCCTTGTCGGAAAACCAACAAGCGAGCTCGTGCGCTCGAAAAATAGCATCCACCATATGAGCCATATTCCTTGTTATAAATGTTGTTGTGTTGAAGGCTAGACTCTTACAACTCATAGTGGTGTAATTACGATCCTTGGTAGCCTCCGGCGTAAGGGATACGAGACTCGGCTATGGCCTATGGTATTGTGTGTGGGAATGCAACCTATCAAGACAAGTCTTATTTCTTCCATGTTCTAAAGAAATTACAAATACAAAGATAGATAAGCATAACAGGGTCAGAAGAATAGACTCAGCAGCTACCAAATGTGTATCAGATTTCAGAATAGAGCATACCTTTATTCATACAAATACAAGTATCAACGGTAAGAATTATTGAGTTGTAAACTACAGAACAATCGTTCGGCATGCGAAAACAAAACTGATACAGTCAAACACTAGCTACATGTGCCTGCTACGATGTGTGAATTTTCTTCCATGTGTTCTCTATTCACCCAGGGGAACATCAATTGTATCTTGCAAACAATCAATGTGTCCTCGTGTTGATGCAGCAGCGTAGCATATTCTTCATGATGCTCACCAGCTGATAATTTGATGGGAAAAACTGCTAGTTTGGTAAATATACACAACGCAAACCTGTGGATATCCCACGTGCTAAGACCCGATACCTGCAACACCCGTGGCTTGCGCTGCCGCTTGTTGTGCTGCCGCTGCAGCCGCAGCGGCAGCTGCTGCAGCTGGTGATGGGGGTGAAGCTGGTGTCTTCTGTGGGGCTTCAACAGCATGCTCCTGCGGCTGTTTGTTATCTGCCTGGGCCAATAAGTTCTTAATCTGGGCTCCGCTGAGGGTCTCGTGCTCAAGAAGTGCACTAGCTAGAGTATGGAGCTCCTTGTTGTGTTTTGTGAGGATAGTCTTTGCATTGTTGTATGCCTTCTCCAAGAAATTCCTCACCTCCTCCTCAATTAGAAGCCTCGTTTCCGAGCTCATAGTCTTTCCATCATCTTCATAGTTGTACGAAACAAGACCGACCTGCTTGCTCATACCGTATTGAGTAACCATTGCTCTCGCCATCGAAGTTGCTTGCTCAAAGTCAGATGAAGCACCAGATGTCACCTCGCTATCCCCAAATATAAGCTCTTCTGCCACCCGCCCTCCCATACAGACATCCAACCTTGCTAGCATCTGTTTCCTTGACATGCTAGTCTCGTCTTTGTCAGGGAGTTGAGCCACCATCCCAAGGGCCATCCCCCTGGGCACGATGGTAGCTTTGTGGACAGGGTGGGCACCATCGGTGTGGATGGCAACAAGGGCATGCCCTCCCTCATGGTACGCTGTCAGTTTCCTGCTCTCATCGGAGATCACTGCTGACTTGCGCTCACTACCCATCATGATCCGGTCCTTGGCATACTCCAGATCACTCATTGTAACAGATTTCGCTCCATCCATGGCAGCCCTAAGAGCAGCCACATTCACCAGATTAGCAAGGTCAGCACCTGAAAAGCCTGGTGTTCCCCTGGCAATGATCATCAAATCCACATCATCACCCTTTAAGACCTGCAATTATGTGCAAAGCGGTATGAGATCACATTTTGACGCGGATAGCATGCAAACAGAAATCCCCGAATTTACCTTTGTCATGTGGACCTCTAAAATTTGCCGTCTGCCCTCAACATCCGGATTAGGAACAACAATATGACGGTCAAAGCGCCCAGGTCTGACTAGTGCTTTATCTAATGACTCGGGGAAGTTAGTCGCAGCGATGACAATTATCCCCTCATTCTGCTTAAAGCCATCCAGCTCGACAAGCAACTGATTCAAGGTCATCTTCATATACTGCTGATCTTTTGGATTTCTACTCCCACCAATTGCATCAATTTCATCAATGAATATGATACAAGGCGATCGTTTTTTGGCTGCAGTGAAAAGATCCCTCACTCTTCTAGCTCCTACACCTACAAACATCTCCTCAAACTCACTACCACTGCATGAGAAAAAAGGAACACTGGCTTCCCCAGCAATAGCCCTTGCTAACATGGTCTTGCCTGTGCCGGGAGGGCCAACAAGCAGGACACCTTTTGGCAGTTTCCCGCCAAGACGTGTAAAACGCTGGAAAACATGCAGGCAGCTTGTGAGTATGAATAGAACAGATATCACAACAAAATTGGAGGTTAACTCCAAGAAATGGATATACCCAAGATACACGAAAACGGAGACTAACAGCTGATGTCTACATCACAAAATATGGAATAAATAACTTAGCATTGAGAAAAGCAATCAATATGAGGACAAACAAATTGGACAGACATAAACCACAACATTAACCCAAGACAAGAAGATTACGGCCGACAAAATCAAACAATGTGTTGAATTAAGCAGGCTATTCATAGATCAAATGAGTTAAATAACAAAAGGAGATTCAACAACATAATTCACTTCAAAAGTTGAACGTAATGCAAAGCAGTTCAAATTATGGCATCCGGCAATTAAACCTATTGGATTGTCAATGGTTTATATTATATAAAAAGAGTAGCTAATGGAAAGAATAAAAATAGATTTACCTTCGGATCTCGAAGGTAGTGAACTATTTCCTCGAGTTCAGCTTTGGCTTCATCAACACCTTTTACATCACTAAATTTAGTACTAGATTCTATGCTTGGTTGAACCTCTTCGTTTAGACCAAGGCCTACAAACATTTATCAATAATTTTTACTGGGACGAAGTCCAAAATGGAATTAGGAAATTAGTCATTCAGATCTTTGAGAAAACAAAACCTTTGCTGATTCCTCTATCCTCAATGAGAGCCCCAATGCCCGAAATTAATAGGAAAGTTAGTGCAATGCTTCGGAAGGTACGCCAAAGTTGATCCTTAAATTGACCTGTCTCTGCTGTAACCATGTGAATAGGTGCATTCGCAGTGCCAATTATTCCATCTTTCGTCACTTGACCAGCACTCTTTAATGCTGGCATGGTACCAAGGCTTCCTTCTGCCCTTTCTGAAGCAGCAAGACCTGACAGGTATTACGTGCTTGGAATGTTAAGCCAGGTTAACAAGAAAACTACTCCGTTCCATAATATAAGATGTTATTACAACCAATATAGGAGTATTGTAATCACATCTTATATTATGGGACGGAGGGAGTAGTCATTAAGGAATGATGCTCATGCCCAATTTCATATCTACAGAAAACTGAAATGATAAGCCACACGTCATACAAATTAAAATAATCATTTGGGACTACAGTAAAAGATATAGAAACATCTATATGACATCGGAAGATGAATAGGTATGAGCAATTTGCAATTGTATGTTTGATCTAGTATGCAGAATCACATCCAATTTTTAAATCATACAACCGCAACCTAGTCAACGAAGAAGTTTGTGGTGAAATTCATACTATATCCTGAAAGATGCAAATTGACTCGTTTATTGGACAACTTATATGGTGATAAAGTACCTAAAAGGGAGTTATCTAGAAATTTGCACTGTGCATGTGGGGTTTATAATCTAAACTTAGAAAAATGCATTTTTGAGTCATTGGATGTCTATCTATTGGTGCAGAGCATTTGAATCAATGGCACACTTTTCACTTTTTAACTCTTCTTTTGCACCCAAGTTGCTAAAACAAAATAAATAAAAAACATCAAATGTTGCAACCTGCTGCAGCCTGTCTTTTTTAGGGAAATGTAACCTGCAGATTCCTTACTAGACTAGTGACAAAATGAAACAATCAGTATGCAAATAAAAATCGCATGTGCTGAAGGTGCTATAGTGCAGAAGAAACAAGCATTAATATAAAAACAAAACTGTGTGCTCAGGCAGCTGATGGAACCTTCTTAACTATTTAGAAAGGAAAATCAGAAACAGCAGCATGTCCCACATAAAGGAGCTGAATAACCAACATACTGAACAAACCAAAGATAAGGATATTGGTACCTCTTTGCAATGTTTTCAGCAACGTGCTATCATCCAGCCTATCAACCTTGACAAGAGCTTTTACATATTCTGAAAGTGCTGAAGAATTCGAATGCAATGAAGGCTGGCTTTCAAATATTTGTATCACACGCTCTGGGTCACTTCTGTGTATCTCTTTTAGCAGAGAAGTTTCACTTTGGGAGCCCAGGTCTCGCATGCTGCGTGAAAGGCCACCAAAATAGCTTGAATGATACCTATCATGTAAGTTCCTGCGTGCGCCACCTGCATTGATAATCGCCATAAAAAAACTCGGTAAAAGAAGCACAAAGAAATTTATCCACGAGAGCAATGGTCGCAACAACACTAGCTACAAAATAAAAACAAATATACCAAAATGTCTCATGGACTGCTTCAATGCAATTTCATAAAAGATACAAAGGGGCAGACAGTGAAAAAATGTGTTTAATATGCAGATATAGACACTCGCATTTATAACAAGTAGAGAAAGCTGCAAATGCCGCACTGTTAGTAAATAAAGTTACTATTCGAGCCAACGTGTTGCTCGTTGTACAAAGACCGTGTACCTGCACAGATGTCACTTCTAAGTGATCTCAGAGGGGAAGAAGCTGCCAACTCATTATAGACTGCATATGCTGGTTGGTTCCTTGCAGCCTGCAATAAAAAAACGAATACCTGAATTAAATTTTGCAAATAACATTAATATATACAGCAACAATACCTGCAAAAAATATATACAGCAACAAGTAGAGCACAAGATAAAATAACTGAGCAAATTATTCAATGCAAGGAACAATATAACAAGCAACTCTCGATATTTAACAACAGGGGCGGAGATGGGCCTTGGGCGCCCAGGGCATGCAAACATCGTTGCCTATGTATAGCTTGGCCCAGGATGCAGGAAGTAGAAACTCAGCCACGCCTCCAAATCCTCTGTTTCTCCAGCCGCAGTACCAATAATCCCCAACCCAAAACACCTAAATTACTTCCCCGAGTTCCCATCCTTTTTTTTGGCGGTGTACACAGCAGAAAGCTCCACCACGGCCTCCAGCAGCAACGCTACCTGCGAGAGGAGCTCTAGTGGAGGATAGAGCCATGGAGGAAAAAAACTCGGTCAAGTGCAGGTTCAGATCTGGAGAGACGTGCCCTCATCCGCATCCGACACAAGGCGAGTTGAAGCGCTCAATGCTAGATAAGGCCAAGGCAGAGCAGTCGAGCCTCATTATTGTTTGTGGTTCTTGATTAGCTATCCTACTGTTTTCTTCTTATGTTGATTGAGGTGAGATGGGTATCTTGGGCACGGTGAGATGTGCTGGATCTGATTGGGCAGTGCATGAACATTGTAATTGGCACATTTGAAGAGATTTTGGTTCATTGTATTGTCAATTCTTCCAGCCAATTAAACAAGGTGCCAGAGAGCATTGCATTGGTCAAAGACATGCTGAGGCTGGCAGCTGCGCTAGAGAAAGAAAGAAAGAACACTGCTGCAACCTGTGATACAAATACCAACCCTAACTTACCAGGTTGAATTGAGCTATATTAATTCCATATTTACTATGGCTTGGTACGAAGTACTTTCTAGAATAATTACAGGCTCGTAGCTTTTGGCCCGGCGTTTGGTGGAATCCTGGCTCCGACAGAAGCCAGTCTCCAGACTTAAACCTACCAATATCCTAGATATTCTCATACAGGTCGTCACAGTAATACCAGGTTGAATTGAGCTGTATTAATTCCATATTTACTATGGCTTGGTACGAAGTACTTTCTAGAATAATTACAGGCTCGTAGCTTTTGGCCCGGCGTTTGGTGGAATCATGTCTCCGACAGAAGCCCACTACCTGATTTCTCTCAACATGCAAGCATGCCACCTCATCAGTCTTCCATGTCATCTTTTCAACCCATGTCATCTGTTTGTCCGGTTCAGTTTCGCAATATCTACAATGCAGCTCCACCTTCATTCAATGTTCAGCCGAGATGTCAAATCCCACGAAGAGTAGTCGAGAAGTCATCCTACCACCAAGGGCTCTTCCAATACCTGTAACGGCCTCAACTCAGCCCAAATCTCTTTCCTCTACCGTCAGATTGCTCAATTTTACTCTCCTCTTTCGTAGCCTTGGGACCAAGCCCCAGCTGAGTACTCTCGCCAGACGGTTCGTGTTTCCATGCGAAGGATTTCAGAAGATCGCAAGGAGTGCCGCCATGTGGAAATAGACGGCAGATGCGCTGGTCCAGGCCACCAAGATCTCGTGCATGGGTTCTGCCGGCCGTGCCGATGCGAGCTTATAGAAGGTGTGTCGTTGTTCGCCGCTCCACCTTACCACCTCACACTTGAAAGCCAACAACGGAAGAACCAGATCAATCTGTATTCTTTCTTCCTCTGCCTCTACCGTGGCCCAAGTCTCCGAATCGATCTGTCAGACAAGAGGGATCCCTCTAAAAAGACAAGATGAGAAAACGCCGAATTTAAGCAGAATACCAATGAGGTGGATTTGGTCTTTGCGACGTATGGGAAGGATAAAAGAAGAGGCAGAGAGAACAACGGTCAGGTTGAGAGTATTTTTTACTTGCATGTGCGTCCTACCTAATTGAGGCATCCAATGATTTGGTAAGCAAATGCTGCTCAACATCGGCTGTCAATTCCACCAGTTCTTACTTCTTAGCTCTCATAATTTCTTTCTTCAATTTTGTATGGGACCTGTTTTTTCCTCTCTTAATATCCTTTGTGCGTATGTCAGGTTGGCTTGCAACCATTGAGAAACACATTCTTTTCGACTGTGCATGTACTGATGCACAAATATTCACTTTCTCTTTTCATACTTCATGTCTCATGGTAATGGGCTAATGGCATAATAAAATTTGATTTTCTGAATTTAAGATTATGACATTATCAATATCTATTTTCCACAAATTTCATGTTTTAATCATATTCTAATAATGCACCTTCGATCATATATTTTCGCGGCAACGCGCGGGAATCGTCTCTGTACCTGCCTAATGTCTTTCCCCTCACATAGGTAGCTACGCATCTGAATCTTTCCTCTCTCATATTGTTGATCAATACATGTTCAGATATCTCCGTGTTTTTAGAAGTCTCCAATGACCCGACGACAACGTCGGCTACAATGGGGCACATAGAGTACCACATCGATGAGCTCTCCATGGGTCATGATGGTCTGCACCAGCAGAAGGCTAGACGGTGTTTGGCGATTAAGATCCTATGTTTCTTACTGTTCATGGGCATGATCTATTTGACAATGATGGGTGTACTTCATCTACAGCTGCCATGTATAGATGTTATTTATATGGTTTGTAGGTTATCAACTACCCTATGCGGAAAATGTTGGCACTGGGAGCTCGGTGCATCAGCAAACCGTAAGTCCAGTCTGACGATCTCTCTTAAATTTATGAACGATCGAGCCTCACTATCCCCAAATAAGAAATCATATGTTTCTAGTTGCAGCCTCTTGCAGGGACTTCCTACCGATATTTTACTCCTTAAGTTTGCTACATTACAAGTTAACTGAGATATAATGTGTGTTCCTTTTGCCTGTAAGTAAGTGTACCAATCAACGCTATACTTCTTTCCTACACACCAATACTGCACGTAAATTTATTTTCCTGGTATGTAACTTACACTCTTTTTTACAATATAGTTGATTTTCCCCATTTACAATGTTTATCAGCCTAGATCATCTTTTGTATCCTCTTCTGCGGGGGAGTTTGAAATAATTAACTGAGGCTATGATCTTTTCAGCAACACACCTTCAAATGGTTTATTCCTCTGAATATTTATGGATCTATATATGTAGCTAAATGGCAATTTTTGACTTATGTACATCAAGTTCATGTGCGTGCTCTGAAGATGAAACTGCATACGATAAGCTTTGGTACAAAGACAATGGTTCATTTCTAGGTTCAGCTTTAGTACACAGACAATGATTAATTCAAAGATGAACCTGCTCATCACTCTGCTGCCATGTTTCTGAAAAATAAGGTATTTTTTCTCTCAACCATGACATTCTGTTCAAGTATGCAGATTCATTTATTTTCCCTTTTGGCCTGATTAATTGCTAAGTTTCAATGGATTTTGTCAGAGTATATTTGGGGCTGCATCAAAGCAAACACAATGAAAGTATTTCTGATGTTTTACCTGTTACATTAACTACTCAAATGTTGAACGGCATTAGGATTATTTGTAATAATTATGATAAGGAGTGTGTCACTGTTTCCATAGCTGAACCATAGTTTTTCTTCTACGGTTGCGAGGATAGAGGTTCATCACTCTCAAAATAGAAAGGACGGATGTTGATGCCCACATATAATTTGTAATTATGTATTCCCACCTAAGTTTAGCAGGAATAGTTGAGTTAGTTTCAAACAATGTACGGTCGGTTTCATGATTCATTCCCTGTAAACTGGGTTAGTTACTGCAATATCATGAAATACCATTAATTTTGAATAGGTATTTATTCAATCGGAATCATATTACAGGTTTAAAGCTAAATCTGAACAGAAATTTGTAGTGTAGTGCGATGCTCCATTTGCAAAGTAGTCATATTTTGGCATGTATGCATCATATTTTCTTATAAGAGAGTAAGGTTTATTTGTACTGTTTTTGCTACAAATTCCGCCGCAACACGCGGGGTATTATCTTGTTCTCATACAGGTCGTCACAGTAATACCAGGTTGAATTGAGCTATATTAATTCCATATTTACTATGGCTTGGTACGAAGTACTTTTTAGAATAATTGCAGGCTCGTAGCCTTTGCCCCGGCGTTTGGTGGAATCCTGGCTCCGACAGAAGCCAGTCTCCAGACTTAAACCTACCAATATCCTGATAATCTCATATGGGTCGTCACAGTAATCTGATAACTTCTGATACAAAACGAGAAACACATTCCACTACAAGAACGAAGCTCTTGTAGTTTTAATCGTGGATTAATTAACCTGAAATCCGCAAGCGTCAAAGATAAACGGGATCACACTTATCAAGTCACAACCTACAACCAGCAGTCTTATCGTCTAATGCAACAGTATTCCAATATACGGGCACCCGCAGGCGAAGCTCCCAGAACTAATGGGAACCACGGCTACCTACATCCCTCCCATCCCAACCGCACCGCCCGCGAAAGGAAAAGCGAGAGGAGAGTTGTTAGAAAACGCACCTGGGAGAGGAGGCGCCGCCACGCCATGGGCCCGAATCCCCAATCCGCCGCCGCCTATTCCGACGAGATCCCGAGTCCCAAGCACGCGGGCGCGCGGAAAGGCAGAAGGATTGGATTGGGAGTTAGGGTGCGGAGGGACGGAGCGGTGTTGACGGGAGGTCTCAGAGAGACGGCGCGCGGAGGCGGGGGATTCAGCGGCGGCGAGGTGTGCCGCGGTGGTCGGGAAGAAGCGGCGCTGGGAAACAGCCCACGTCAGGCGGCGCAGGTGGACAAGAAAGACAAGTGCTCAGATTTTTCTTTCCTTCTCTAGGTATTTCCGGAGGCTAGTACTGGGCTACTGGCCTTCTGGGTTCTCTGTTTTTTCTTTCTTACTCTACATTTAATCTCTCGAAACAGTCATCTCGGCCACACAAAAATAGGTTTGGGAACAATATGTCTCTCTCGTATCTTTGGTTCAAAGATTAGAAACACCTACTATTTGCAAAACATTTCTGTCCTAGAAAAACTACAGAACATTTCTTATAGAAAAATTGTATCGAGCTTGTTTGGTTTGGGGCAATGGATACTGTAAGATTTTTTTCTATGATCTATTTTGCGCAATTTTGAAAAACATATGAATTCGTATGATTTTTTTTTGTCTCAGTGACAACTATGGCACACCTAATCCTTCACAAAACAGAATCTCATGCTTCCCTTGTGGAGCAACACAATAACATATAGTATTGCATATTTTTGCATTTAATTCTTGCGTTGAATTCATGTAAGATCCAACATGTCATGACATCCAGTTTCTACGAATTTCTTGTGTGGTCTATTTCGCATGCAAATTTTCCAAAAAAAAAAACTATGCGCTGACTGTAGTCTCATATTCCGTCCGTTCATGAAAGTATGGTCTATAATTTTTGAAAGTCAACCAATCTTTGGAAAAAACGAACAACATTTATAATATTATATAGACATCACATGAATATTCCGTGCTGTGTCCAAGGGTATTTATTTGGGGTCATAGATGTTAATGGTTTTTTTCTAAAATCTTGGTCAAACTTCACATTGTTTGACTCAAAATTTGCAGGAACGGGGGAGTATAAATTTTTCTTTGTGTCAATGACAATTATGATATGTCTAGTCCTTCAAAACAAAATCCATGTTTTCCTTGTGGGGGCAAACAACAACATATATTGCACATCTCTTTGTGCTAAATTTGTGTATGATTCAACATGTCATGGCATCTTTTTTTTCTTCTATGTGTACCTTCTGGTATGTTGTAAACCATGTAGGACCAAGCGGAAAGGCAAGGCGTCCTCTAAGAAGCACACTCACACGCACGACGCTCGCCTCAGCTTCAACTTATCGCTCTCTCCTTCTCTCTTTGTGTATGTGTTCTCTTGAGTTTTTTTCACGGTGTTATGATTTTGTTTTTCTTTTCATGTGATCATTATGTATAAGGTTCTTTACTCAAACTGAAACCGGTCAAACAAAATAGTTTTAAAACATGGAAATATAGCTTATCTCATAGCCCTTTTGTGGAAATATGAAGTAATTAATTTGCAAAGCCCAATATAACCTCCATAATTTTGGACCAATTGCTGACAACAACTATGTGGGTTCTTACCAAAGTTTGAATGCTATTATGGCCCATGTTGTGTGCATACTTGATGTATCGACTACGTCTTGACATTACATTGTTGCAGAGGATAGATATAATTGGTATCTTTTTCATATTAGTATATTGCCATTGTCTGAAATAAATCTGTGTTTCGTAACAATGTGAGGGTGAACGACCAACACATGTGAATATACCTTAGCTATTCCTTCGGTTTTATCTACAAAGTGGTAGAGGGAAGTATCAATGGGAAGAACACATGTCATGTTAATAATTAATGAATCATGTGTCATCATTGGTTGTGTGTACGGCTAATTGTTAGTCATGCAGTCTATAGAGAAGACAGATTTAAGACAAAATTTGTTGTTTGTGTCATGAGTCTTTTAGCACAATGTGAGAGTGCACGACCAACACATTGGTATCACACCTTAGCTCAGCCATTGATTTTATCTACAAAGTGGTAGATGGAAGTAGCAACGGGATAAATACATGGCGTGGTGTCATGAGAGAAACATGTGTCATCCTTGACTATGTGTACGTCTAATCTTACTTATACACTTATTAAAAGACGCACATATACTTTCTTCACACAACACAATCTCAGTTTATCATTGTACACATATTGGTGCACTGGTGGAAAGACCATGATAAGGTTTTCAAAAGCCCTTACATATTGTCCTACCCACTAGTTGAAGCATCTAAGAATTTAGATGAGACTAGAGAATAACATTTCTCTATTATGTATATGTCAGCATATATGTTTTTTATCATCACATCCAATGATAGTATGTGTGTAGAGGTTACCATGGATCTAGCATGACTACACAACAAAGCCGAGTAGAATATCTAGAAGACATGCAACTATATTAGCAACTAACACCAGCTTTTTAGTTCAGGAGCTTGCCTTGATCATAAGTGTTGTATTTGTTGGACATGTTATAGTATTTCAATTCCTTTTAAATGTTAACTTCTAAAAGACACATGATGCTGTTCCCACTATTCCGACATCATTGCATACATTTTTGCTTCATATGTAAGACATGATAACATGTGCAAGTGTTATGTGTGTATCAATATGAAATTTGAGGCAAGAAGAGAAAATAATATGATTTATGTGTATTTGTTCTAATTTATTTGATCATATTTATATAGATTCCTTTGTGAATATTGTGGTATCCTTGTGTGTATTGTGAAAAATGTATGTCCAAAAATAGGTATTCTAAATGTAATTTCTACGGAGAGAGGCGTTTTGGCTCCCAAGCTCATATGCTCCTGTTATATTAAACGAAATTTAAAAATAGTAAAACATCTCCAAAAATTCTGTTTTTTTGGGTGATGAACATATATATGTTTTTTAAATACGTGCCAAGTTTTGTGATGAGATGTCATGTGTAGTGCTCTGTGAAAAAATAACAAAATCAGTGCTCCAAAAAGTATGTTTTTGAAATTAAATTTCGACCACTGATTTGTGTTTTTTTGCACAGGGCATACCGAATGTCATTTCGCCACGAAACTTGGCACGTATGTTGAACATTGGTATGTGTTCGCCTCCAACTATTTTCAGAATTTTCTAATTTTTTTACTATTTTTTAAATTTCATTTAATATAATAGGAGCATATGAGCTCGGGAGGCAAAGTGGATTTCTGATTTCTATGCTGCTATTTTTCGAAAACGGGAGCATGTCCCTGAATCAAAACGATGCACATAATTCTTTTATTGCAAAGTTCAAAAAGATACAAAGAAAACAAACCCGAAACCAAATGCCTCGCGATAATACATCCACCAAGACCAAAACAAAGAGAAAATACATGGCTTTTAGGCAAACCCTTCAAGAAGAAAAGGTGTGTTGATGATGCCGAGTCGAACCCAAGGTTGAAATCAGGATTTCCATCCCCATAGACGAGTTTCGAGCCCCCATCTTCAGCAAGGGCACGACGCAAGCGCGCGTCAACATTGCCAGAATATCCACCAAAGTGTGCAAACTCGATGACGACACTTCTACCATCGTCACCTAACCGCACAACGACTCGTCGCTAACCAGATGGCCCTTGAGGAGAAACTTAAAGTCGGTGACGTCCCATACCGCCACGCATTTAGCCATTGTCGCACAAACTTCGACCGAGTAACAACAGGCATGATTTGACACCGTGGAAGAGACGTCGTGTGTAGTACCTGCCAGGGTCAGGCATGACTTGACACCTCCATATGAGACATCGTGCATCGCCACCACCGGCCAGGCATAACTCAACATCTCCTCATAAGCCATTGTGTTATCACCTGCTGAGTTGAATCGAACATGATCTCGAAGTGGAGAGGGCATCCCATATTGTCGCCGACCTCGAAAATTTACAGTCATAGTAGAGGTACCTTCCCATATTGCCACCGACCACGACACACGGAGCTCGAGACTACCACCAAAATGAAGATCTCGTTATCCCGTTAACCACATGACCACGATGTATGCCGGTGTAGAAAGTCCAGCGCCGCCACCCCAAGCGCCAAGCTCCTGCGCCGACATTAGCAACGTCGAACCTAGCATATCGCTACTAGATCCGCCGCCGCTAGATCGGCGACCGACAACCGCGGTGCCACACACAACGACCACCACCAGCCATCACCTCCCTGCCACAAGCCACTGCAGATCCTGCTCTGTAGGCCCGACGGCGTGAAGATCGAGACCGTCGCAATCTCAACACCGCCGTGGTCCCTCCAACCAGTGCGGACTCCATAAACGATGCCATTGAGGGAGTGCGACGCACATGGGCCGCCATCGTTCAATCTTGAAGAGACATGAGGTAAAACAGCCCTCGGTAATGCAGCTACTTCTTTCAGCCAACGTGAATGACTCTTAGGAAAACGTGAATAATTCAATATCACAATGCTAACCATCTTTTTTTCGTTGATTAACACAATACTAATCATCCATTTCCTGAAACTAACACGGTTTATTCCTTGTAGATTGAAAACAACTGCATTGTGTGGATGGCAGGCACATGACAGAGTATATAGAGTTCACGAGGTAGATAGGTCATCCTGAATAAATCGGATGATAAATTGGTTTATTGAAGAAGAACTATCTATTCCTTTCTTTCCTTTTTCCCCCCTTTTTCTGCTTTCCAATTACTGACTCTCTGGACCTGGCTATGAAAATGAAATCAACCGGGACTTTAAACATAATGCGCGACGATTCAGAAGTCCGCGAGGCGAAGGATCCGAAGACTGGTAGCTTGACGACGATGGCACATCTCGAGCATAAGGTGCCCCCACGAGTGTACGGCCCTCATCATCATCACCATCTTTGTTGTACTCGTCAACCTTCACGCCCACCGGCGGGGATACATTTAGCCAGCCGGGTGCACAGGACACCTGGTAGAAAAATATTTCTTTGTAATATTGCAATTTTTAACCATGTATGCACCCCCTAAAACATGATTTTATCCTCTTGGTGCACCGGTAGGCACCCTGGAGATATATCCTTTAGCTCCGCCACTGTTCACGCCCACCGTCACATTGCCGTCAATCTTCTAACAATACTGTGGTTTATGAAAAGATCATAGTTTTAAATACTTTGATGTGTTTGACGTTAGCAAAACTACATTCTTACATACCATGGTATTGGCAAAAACTGAATTATTTTGCACTATACAAAAAAGTGGTTCGGACCTCTTTTTCTCGATATTGTAGTATTCATTGCCTAGGCGTGGAAATACTCTGATTTTCGAATACTGAGGTTTTAGAAATTCTTCATTGTCTAACAGAGCCGAACTGTTTCGAAAGCTACCAAAAAGGAGCCAAAATAAGCAGGCTAAGAAAATGTGTAAAACACCCCTCAGCAATACTAATCATCTGCCTCTAAAAAAAGAAATCATCTTCTTTTGTCGATTAAATCATCCATATCCTGAAACTAACACGGTTTATTCCTTGTGGATTGAAAACAACTGCATTGTGTGATGGCAGGCACATGATATGACAGAGTATATATATAGAGTTCACGAGGTCTTCTATATATCCTGAATAAATCGGATGATAAATTGGTTTGGTAAACAAAAACCATCTATTCCTTTCTTTCTTTTTATTTTTTCTCATTTTTTTTTGTACCTGTCTATGAAAATGGAATCAACCAGGATTAAACTTTAAACCTAATGCGCGACGATTCATAAGTCCGCGAGGCGAAGGATGGGAAGACTGGTAGCTTGACGACGATGGCACATCTCGACCGTAAGGCGCCCTCACCAGTTTACGGCCCTCGTCATCATCATCCTCATCTTCGTCCTCTTCGTCCTCGTCAACCTTCACGCCGACCATCGCGTCGGCGTCAATCTTCACGGCACCAGGAGGTACGTAGCCGCCGTAGAACGGCTGCTGATGCGCCTCCGGTATCGTATACAGCAACGGCTGTGGCGGCATCCACGGGTAATTCGGCAAGAGGAATCTTGAAGCGTCCGGCGCCGGGCGGTACTTCTCCAGCTGCTTCTTCAGGGCATCGAGCTCGGCCGTGGCGAGGGCATGCTCTTGCGAGAGATCCTGGTATACGCCGTACGCTCCGCGCACAGGATTGGCAGCCCGCAAGTCGGCCTCGTACAAGATCGATTTCATGCAGTCGTCCCTCTTCTCCGGCCCAGCTCTCGTCAGGAACCGAAGGATGTTCTTGATCCCAAAGAGCCGGTGGGAGTTGCGGAAGCTGCCGGGCTTGTCGGCGGGGAAATAAGGCGCTAGTGGGCATCCCGGCGCGCACTTCCGGCGCTGGTGCTTGCACGCGGCGCACGCCGGATGCTGCTGCTGCTGCGCCGGCGGCGCAACCACCGTCTCCTGAGGAGGATAGGATGAGGAGGACGAGAAGCCGGAGGATGACTCCGCCATTGCTGACGGAGACGTGGACGCGAGACGCCGCGGGGTGGTGGACATGCCCGCACCAGTACTGGCGCCAGCACATCGTCCAGCTCGATCGATCGGGAATGGCCAGGGTACTGGATGGCGGCGGGAGCAGGAGACCTACAGATGCGTGCGCGTGTTTGCGCGTGCTTGCGCGTGGGGGCCGGATATGCGCATATATATGCGCCGACATGAACCGACAAACCCTAATTAGCTGGGATTGTTACGACGGATATGTGCGAATTGCAACAGACCGCTGTTAGCCTGTTATTATCTGCAAGAATGGAAACAATTCGTATTAGTAAACAATTCCAGGGAGCAAAAGGTAAACAGCAACAATAGGATCTTGTAAACGAAAAATAAACAACATCAGTAGAATATTACAACCGCGGATCCTTTTCCAGCCCTGTTCTTGTATCTATCCAACAATGATTCATGCACGCTCTTGGAGTTTCTACTCGGACTCACACTCACCGCATATCACATTTTCTCATTATTTTTGGAACGGCCTTGCAGATTTTCTATTCACATCATCAGTCGGGTTGATATTTTCTTTTAGGGATTTTTCAGCCAAATTGAGCATCCAAATTGGAATCGGGGCGAGCTGCCCTCGTCAGAAACCAAGCCAACTCGTTTCAAAGAAGTACTAGAAGTTTCGCTTAGAAAGAAGAAGAAAAGATATTATATTAATACCACAGATAATACTATGTGCATTCAGCCTTTGCAACAATATGGTGTCAAAAAGGTAGACGAGACATCTAGAATGCAAACAAATTATTAAAATAAAGGAATGTGCTAAAAATCATGCCAAATTGTATTGTTACATACACCTTCAAACTTTGGAGACGGATTCCATTCTCCAAGGATAACACAACAGTAATTCAGGTACCGCAATACCAAACATAAAGAAACAAAAAGCTAAAAAAGGTGTTCAACGGCAAACTACGACCCAATTTTATCAACAAAAACAGATCATCAGCGGTTTTCACGTGTTGGTAACTAGCACCCCTAGCAATTGATTTTCATATAAACATAAGGCAACCAACGGGGCCAAAAGATTCGAAACTTCACACCAGGTCAAGTAAGAGCATAGGTAGAGCATCAAC
Organism: Poa pratensis; assembly: GCA_947311845.1. Classification (NCBI taxonomy): domain Eukaryota; kingdom Viridiplantae; phylum Streptophyta; class Magnoliopsida; order Poales; family Poaceae; genus Poa; species Poa pratensis. Next base: position 6,848,685 of record CAMZMU010000056.1, on the reverse strand, counting down.
ATAGCTTAGCGAGACTATGCACCCCCAGAATTGAAGTATAGCATCCTGAGCTCGTCTAATCATCTTAGCGAGACTATGCTACCAAATTAAAGAGGAATGCGGAGAAAGGATCTCCTTACCTCGCCCCTCTATGCCTAGCAAAATCTTGCCACAAGTATCTTTCACTCATTTACTGAACATTTTTGTGACATGCACAATTCTTGTGAGTCAACTTCATCATAAGCTTTCTCAAAATCAAGATTTAGAACTACCCCTGTTGTTTTTCCTACGAGAAATGATTTCATCTAAACACATAACCTTCCATAATATTCCCCCGCTTGATAAAACATTTTGACATCTAGAGATCACCTCAATATCAACCGTCAACGTTGGCAACCAGATTACCGAGAACTTTTTTTCTTCTGAAAATGACGTTTTTCGAAAGGGCACGATTCGTCACCGCTTGATAGAGCCACGAAGGCATGCACTATTTTTACACGTACATAACTTTCTTCACAATCAACAAAGTGAAAATAGCTATCTCGCAATCGTAATAAAAACCGATTATAAATCCTGATTGATTTTTACAAACCTGCAGGCGCAGCAAAAATGCAAAATCTGACTATGCAACTGGTGAAATAGACGTGTAGGATTAAATCAGGGCCATCCAATCCACTTTCTGGAACCACCCTCGTCATCCCAAATTCCTCACCCGTGTGCGTGCTCCTCTTCACTTCTTTCTTCCGGCCCAAAGCCCCAGCGCCGCCGGCCGAAACCCCTGCGCCTCTCTCGCGCCGGCGAAGCCCCACTGCTGGACTGGCCGTGGATTGAAGATCCGTCTCCGCCCCCCGAGATTCCTTCTGGTGAGGACACCCTAGCTTGCCCGTACTCTTCTCCGCCTCGCCCTGGTCTTTTGTCTACTGTGAGCAATCGAATCCAACAGATCTTCCTTCTTCTCGTGCAAGATCGATCTCGGTCCGTCTACCCGGGAGAAAGTTGCGTACCTCACGAGGTGAAAGATGGGTATCCTCGAGAGGATCAAGGAGATTGAGGCCGAGATGGCCCGGACGCAGAAGAATAAAGCAACAGGTTGTGTTTTCTTCGCTGCCCCTTGAAATTACAGCCGTGCAATCGTTGCCACTCACTGCGTGCTGTTTGTTCTTTTCTAGACTTGGTGAAATTATAACGTACTGCGCCACTTGTCTAGTGATGATGGATATAAGTTCCCCTTTCTATGTTTTCGGACATCTGATAGAAAATATAGACATACATTTTGTTCTGTAGCTACAGTTTCTTATCATATGTCCGTCAATGTCATAGACATACATGTAATTCGGACTGGCTGTATGCTTGTGTGTGCATCTCCTGGTGGAATCACAACAATTCTAAATTCTCAGACAAATGGTTTTCCCGTGGGCATGAATATCTATGTTATTTATGACTACTGGGTTCGAGAACAATCCTTTTCCGTTCTTATGATTCTTTTAGTTTGAACCAACCAATTGTGTCACGTATATCCTTGTTTATGCATTTTTGTGTGTATGTACGAAGTTACAAATGGGTGTGCCTTCCACAAACATATGTACTGCTATGTATGCCAGATCAGATAACTGCGAGAAAGTTTGTACAAAACACTGTCTAGCGAGGAACTGCATGTACATTTATATCTGCACAATTTATGTCCCTCAGCCTGTTAACTTCTAAGTTTTCATTAATAAGGTTGTCTATCAACGACTATCTGCAGTTTATCCTGATTTAGCAATGGGTCATTGTGGTTTATTATGTTGTATGTTAAAGGTTCTTCTCCCTATTGTAGGGACTAACCTATCTTCTTTTGCTTCACAGAATATCATCTTGGACAACTGAAGGCAAAAATTGCAAAGCTGAGAACACAATTATTGGAGCCTCCAAAGGTATTCATGAGTTATGGCGCTGCGCAAATTCGACGTTCATGCAAAACTATTGTTTTGTTTTTTCTTAGCCAATCCTTGCTGAGTTCTTTCACTCATCAACTTCAAAGATTTTGAGCAACATACTCTAAAAAAGGAGAATGGACTTGTTAGTTCCTTGAACTTGTGTGGTCACATCAGCCATCTCATTTTGTTGATATAGGGTGCCAGCGGAGGAGGAGAAGGTTTTGAAGTCACAAAATTTGGCCACGGTCGTGTTGCGCTTATAGGGTTTCCCAGGTCTCTTTCTTATGCCTACAAGCTGAGTACTAAAGTGTTAGGCCTCAAGCCTATCGTTTTGTAGCAGTGGATTTTTATTTCTGTACTCTATTATAATCAATAGGAGAACCTTGTGTCTATCCAGTTACATCATTTGTTTCATTGTATTCTTGACCCATGCCTATCTGTCAATCTAATTCAGCCGTCAGCTTGCTTATGATGGATATTTGATGTCTGCATTATCTGATATTCTTATTACCCAGTTTATGCTGTAGTGTATGCGCCTCTGTCTTTTCCCTTGAAAAAAATGTATGATATATGACCCACTCTCTAATACCCAATATTAATCACATGCCCTTATTCATGTGGTTGCTAGCTTAAGCATAAAGATCATTCCTTGTTTGTACTGCAATGCATATAAAGCTAAATCTAGTTTTCAGCTCAGATCTATAATGTCAGTATGACTCCTCACATGTATGAGAATTCTTATTGCAGTGTTGGAAAGTCAACTCTTCTAACTATGCTGACTGGGACACATTCTGAAGCTGCATCATATGAGTTCACAACCCTCACTTGCATTCCCGGTATTATCCATTACAATGATACCAAAATCCAGCTTCTTGATCTTCCTGGTATCATTGAAGGAGCCTCTGAAGGCAAGGGGCGTGGAAGACAGGTAAGTACTTTTTTTTTGTTTAATTCTGACTTGTGCTTAATTTATAGGCATACATAACTTGAGGGTATTACTTTTGATGTAACATCAGGTTATCGCTGTCGCCAAGTCATCTGATCTTGTGCTTATGGTTTTGGATGCTTCAAAAGTACGTAATGCAGCTCTATCAGCTTTGTTTCATTGCTTGTGCATCCCTATTTGCTCTATGAAAAAAAGAGTTTCCTAAGTGCAACTAATATTTTATCATTTGAGAGAAGGGGAAACATAAAGGAATGGAAATATGTCTTGGACTCTAGAGCTTTCAAGTATCAAAGTTTTGATCTAATCTAATCGTCTACCATGTTTCAAAGTTATCTTATCAGGGAGAGATTTTTAGGCTGCAAAAATTGAAGTTCTATAATCTAAAGGAAAAAATGGAGACAAAATAAAGAAAACCGTTTAAATAAGTGTTGCTTGAAATTAAGAGAAAAAAGAGGGAATTGCATTAAAAGAAAATTGTTTTGGAGCTCTCTAAACTAGCACGACTTCCTCTTACCATTAGACTAACGGAAATGGATAACTTGTGAATCCGTTAGTCTAACTGTGAAAAGGCCATGTTAGCAACAGAAACAACTGAAATATTTAGCGAGTCCTAACACAGTAAAACAAGATGAGAGGCAATTGAGAAGGTTTAGGGAGTTCTCTATATGCATGAAAATTTTGCGCGGGCCGCGGAGCTTTTTTCCCTGCTTTCAGTTGTGATCCTTCCGAAGTCACTCTCTTACAGATGGTGGTAATGGCAGGCTGCACAATCTCTGACCCCACGAATCAAGAGATTGATTCCTGCAAACGATATCATGTGACCTCACCGATATTGTACCCTCGCCTGCCGTGCTGAACTACACCCTCGCCAAACTCTTTCACCCCAAAGCTGTCAAGAAAATAACGATGTCGATCTGTTATGATCTGAAAAAATGGGTACTTTAAAAAATATCTGTCCATGACTGCAAGAGGGCCGCTCTGTGGAGGGGGCGAAAACAGAAGAAACAAAGCAAATAAGCTAACATGCCTCACATAATGGGAGTTAGTGGAAAAGCCAATACACTTTTAGATATTGGGAAGGAGGGAGTAAGTGGGATGCATGTTCTCAGTTAGATTTTTCCGTTGTTTCTAGAGCAAAAGCCTATAATTTTTAGTAGCATGTAAATCCCAGTTCAGTTAAATTCTTCATGTTTGTATATGTGCTAAGATATTTCTGAATTCTTGAATAGAGTTTCTGTGCCATCTTTATTCTATAAGTAATGGTATAGTTACATGAAACTTCTCATGTTAATGGAGCTGAAGAGTTTGGTTGACTATGTTCTTTAAAAAACAATATGAAATAAAATCTATTTACATGCGTTCTTTCCCTTCTTATATGTGATGATTGCACATGACCAGGCTTTACCTTAGTTCTAATTGCTTATTTGATTCTTGTTCTATATTTCTTTTCAGAGTGAAGGGCATCGCCAAATATTAACTAGAGAACTGGAAGCTGTTGGCCTCCGCCTTAACAAAAGGCCTCCTCTGGTATGCATTTGTTCACTTAGTGTGACCACGAAATAGGACAAGACCAAGTAGAAATAGAACAACTGTCCAAGAAGATACTCTATGCAGTACTGAAGTTGTATGTTGTGCTCAAGTCAATTTCCACATAGATCTAATTGAGCCAATCCGAAACTGAATTGACTCTTTTTTGTTTATGATGGGTAAGTGTTTCCAAGCACAGTGCTCAAGGAATGTGCAAAGTTTCTCATACACTACTTACTCCTTCCCTCCATCCTTGACAACAGGGACATCTGCTAATTCACGAACATCAGAATCAATTGTTTAGAAAAAATACGCTCCTCAAAAGAGTTGCAATCATGTATTCAAATGATCTTACATAAAGCTCATAATGTATCATCAATAAGTTCTGATTTAATTTGGTTTCTGTTGAAGATATCCCATCTTTTGTTAGAAATGACAGCGTGTGTATTATTGACTGTGTACAAAAATCACACAAAGGAGATGAAGGGAGACCAAGCTAAAAAAATAGTTGGCATAGTATTGACAGTTATCCAGGTTCTAGATCACCTTTTTTGTGAACATCCGGCACAACTATTGAAGTATGTTGTACTTTTTGGTGTTCTAACGGACAAGTGTTAACCTGAATTATATGACTCGACCAACCAGCTTTAGGAGTTAGTCTTACAACATGTCAAATGGCTTTCTCCTAAATGATGTCTAAGGGAGTCGCTGGTTTCTGTTTATCACTTTCTATTGATTGCAAAGAAACATCATATGTGCACTTATTCTTTCTTTTTCTTGGTTGATGAATCACTTCTTTGTGTACGAACAGATATACTTCAAGAGGAAGAAGACTGGTGGGATTAGTTTCAACAGCACGGCGCCTTTAACTCATATTGATGAAAAGCTCTGCTATCAGATTCTGCATGAGTATAAAATTCATAATGCAGAGGTGCGTGCGTTTGTGTTAAGTGTGTCATGTGCGCTCCTTTTCAGTTAACTGAAATCATTTGGCTTACTTTAGGTGTTGTTCCGTGAGGATGCTACTGTGGATGATTTCATTGATGTCATCGAAGGAAATCGGAAGTATATCAAGTGTGTTTATGTATACAACAAGATTGATGTTGTGGGTATTGATGATGTGGATAATCTTGCTCGGCAACCGAATTCACTCGTGATCAGCTGCAACATGCAGGTAAGTTTCATCCTTCATGAAACTTCCATGCGCTCCTTGATTATTTGTGCTGTATATGTGCACGCCATTGTATCTGAAACTATTTCTCGTTTGCAGTTGAACTTGGACAGGCTATTAGCAAGAATGTGGGAGGAAATGGGTCTGGTGAGAGTGTACACGAAGCCGCAGGGTCAGCAGCCTGATTTCGGGGACCCAGTTGTCCTTTCTACCGTATGTCTTCTTTCTCTCATGCGTTGCACTGAGTAGCACACAGACTTTGTTTGATGGCTCTGGTTTTGTGCCACATCAGGATAGGGGTGGTTGCACCGTTGAAGACTTCTGCAATCATATCCATAGGAGCTTGCTTAAGGATGTGAAGTATGTGCTTGTGTGGGGAGTCAGCGCTAGGCACTATCCACAGCATTGTGGTACTAGCCATGGTCTGCAAGATGAGGATGTCGTCCAGATAGTAAAGAAGAAGGTTACTACCTGCTGCCAGGCTGACTTCATCACATCTTAAAAGAAACATTAAAACATATCCATATGTGGTGTATATACCATATTTTGTAGTTTCGGTAGAAATGTATTTCGACGCTTAACAATTGCCGCAGCGATGCTAAGTCTGTGTTCTGCAACTTTCAGGAAACGGACGAGGGCGGGCGAGGCCGTTTCAAGTCGCACACCAATGCACCTGATCGGATATCCGACAGGGTGAAGAAAGCTCCTCTGAAAACATGATCCAATCGGCCGCTGTGGGGCTGGGGGACGTCTCGGAATGCACCAAACAACTTACGGGTCAGATGTGGTGGAACTAGAGCCGGATGCTACTTTTCGCAGCCCTATTTTGTGCCAGAAGGGCCATATTTGAGCACTCCCACCTTGCATCTCTGCACTACTACTACCATATGAGATGAGAAATGTTGTTTTTATTCAGACAGTAGCTCGTGCCATATATGAGGAGTCTTGTGTTGTCTTATTTTCGGCAGGATATTTCGCCAAGGAGTTGTGATATGTTACTCCCTCTGATCCGGAAAAAGCTTCGCTGCTTGTACGCACGTTTCTACACGTTACGTTGATTTCCCACGCCTCATTTAACGGATCGGAGGGAGTATCTGTTATGATTATACTGTACTACTTGGAACATGCAAGCTAATCCCTAGTATTGATTAATGGTATAGTACATCTGATGCAAATGGGAGAGACCATGCAAAAAAGACGTGCAGATGCTAACGCGGTACACGTGCCGGGACGCGATTGGCTCAGCCAGCGCACTCGCCGTCATCGCGAACTTGCTTGCTAATTTATTATCCTCACGCGACCCGTTATGGAGGACCAGTATGCTAAGTTAAGCGGGCCCAAAATCTCTAACCCGTAAACCGACCGACCCCTCCCTCGTCTCCGGCTCTATTGCCGGCGATGACGCCGGCGGCGGCCCCCTCGCCGGGGCGGAAGTCTCCGGCCGGAGTCCTCCTCCTCTGCCTGGTCACCATTTCATTACTCATGTTCATACTCCTGGCATCTTACTCACCCCGCCTCCAGCCCCACGGCCGCAGCCCCCACCGCCGCCTCAAGCTCAACCCCAAGAACTCCGCCGCTCTCGCTTCTTCCTACGGAACCGCCGGCGCCGCCCACGAATCCGGAGGCCAGCACCACCGCGCGGCGCCCTTCGACCCGGCCATCGCCGAGCTGGAACACCGGCTGGAGGACAAGGAGTGGGAGCGCGAGCACTACCGCATCCTCCACGGCGACGGAGAGGAGGAGAAGGACGACCACATGAAGGAGTGGGAGGAGTTCCTCAAGGAGGAGGAGGACTTCATCAACGACGACGATCGCTTCAACGTCTCCGACCGCATCCGCGCGCTTTTCCCCAAGATCGACCTCACCCCGCAAGACGGCTTCGTCTCCCTCGACGAGCTCATCAGGTGGAATCTCGAGCAGGCCAGTGGCGACCAGCTCCATCGCTCTGCCAGGGAGATGGAGCTCTACGACAAGAACGGCGACGGGATCGTCTCCTTTGGGGACTTTCAGGCGCTGCGCAAAGAGTCCCATGGTAATGTGGCAAAAACATTCCTTTACTCACTTATTTGCCACTCAGCAAGACTTTTTTTAATGACAATAAAGCCATAATAAAATACCTGATTACTTACGAGCTTACCGATTAATGATCTTCAGGAGAGGGGAGTTCATTGGGGTTTCCGTGGTGGAAAGAGGAGCACTTCAATGCCTCAGACGCCAACGGAGATGGTTTCCTGAATAAAGCCGAGTTTCACGAGTACGCATTCATTTCAGCCGTACCAAAAGTTCAATTTTTCTTACTGGTTCTTGATTGTTCATTATTAACGTTTCCTGTATTTTTCAGCTTCCTTAATCCAACTGATTCAGAGAATCCTAAAATCATCAACTTGCTCTGCAGACAAGAATTAAGGTAAATAAATTCTTCCTCAGGGCAATCCTCATATCCTGGTACTTAGGTACTGGAATGATGGTTCCAGAGTTGTTGGTTTTTGTTTAACTAGGAACCTACTGCCAAATTTCAGTACTTGCTACTTAGCTGGTAATCCTGATTCCTTGGTTACCTTAATCCTGATTCTGAGAGTACTGAAACTAAATAACCCTACCACACCTATTTATATAACAAGACCGAAGGGGGGACTCCACCCCGGCTTTGTCATTAAGGTAGAAGTGAGGACTCGAACCCGAGACCTGGCCCTTATGTGCATATGCACGGCTACCACACCTATTTATATGTCACGAACATAATCTTTCTCTTTTTAAATGAAGTGCAAAGAAGGATACACCACATCATCATATTACGTTAGTCACACAGTTAAGTTAAAACTGCTTCAAGATGGGGCAACTCCATGTTAGGTGAAACGACTAAACAACCTATTGAATGGCCATTCTTTTTTTTGTCTGAAATGCTGTGAATTTTTTATCACTAGTGTTTTTTTAGTTGAACATTATTTCCATCATTTCATTAACTATGTAAATTGTAAGGGAGCACTCACAGTTCCTTGAGTTGCCATTTGTCATTCCTTACCTATATGCCATGTCCAGGCAGAGGATAAAGATGGTGATGGAAAGCTAACCTTCGAAGAATATTTTCATGGGCTACATGACCATATACATGGTTATGATGATGAGAACGCAGATATTAATCATATTGGGAACATGACAATTGCAAAGGAGCGGTTTTCCAAACTTGACAAAGATAGTGACGGGTAATGACGTGAAGCTTTGATTAAGGAGTTCAATCGATGAACGTTTTCACTGAAGTTATCAGCAACTTCTCTCTTTATGCATTTGAAAATAATAATTTTCTCATGTAGGTTTATTTCAGAGCATGAGCTAGAACCTGTTCTTGATAAGCTCCATCTGTCAGAACGATACTATGCTAGACAGCAAGCCACCCATGCTATTTCAGAGGTTAGATTTGCATTGTCCCTAGAGCATTTATTTAATTTCTGTTGTTCTTTGAGACCTTGGAATATGTTCCATCCGCTGTTTATTATGCTTATTTTGCGTAAGATACTAGTTGAAGGCTTCAAGATATGTTAGAATGCTGCTGTTATATCTCTATGGCATAATGAATGGTACTGAAGGGACTTGTAAGTTCTTTCAAATGCTAATTTGATAGATTGGGATGTACACTTACACGGTGAAGCAGCTGATTGTTTTCTTATATGTTTATTTGCTGTGAGTGCCTTAGAGGTTCTCGACCAGGGTGATCACAATCCCATGGTAGCTAGTAACTGCAGCTATATGATTTTCGGTTCGCACTTAATACATTGTCAAGCAAAAGGACTATTGTATTCCAGCAGCCTCCTTTTATGAACGTTCATGTGAGAGGTCTGTTTTCTTCTGGAGATGGCACTTACGATTGCTTTATCAAAAAACTGTAGGCCGACAAAGATCATGATGGAAGGCTAACATTGGAAGAGATGATTGAGAACCCCTATGCATTTTATGGTAGTGTTTACTTCAGCGACGACGAGGACTACTTTCATGAAGAGTTCCGCTAAGGCAGCTGCAGCCTGCAGGTAAGGCAACTGCACCCTTCTGTTTCCAGCTCGTCCAGTTTTCCTGCCTGTAGTTGACTCGCTGCTTTCTAGTGCATTGCAACTAAAATTACCATGTTCGTTTTCTTTTGGCAGATTTTAGGTATCCTAACCACGAAAAGTGAGAGACAACCTAGCAGGAAGGATCCTGAAGTGCATCACTTCTAGTCAAGATGTCATGTGGATACTTGCAATTGCAAGAATCAACGAGTCGCGGCAACTCCATTTCCTCAGTTCCATACCGTGCCTCGGCATTACTGTATCCGGGCAGCACAGCTTAGAGTTTTTTTTTTTTTTTTTGACGGGACACAGCTTAGAGTTGGCATCACATGGGGGAGAAAGTGCTGCTTTGGTTTTCTGAATTGTCATGTAAAATTAATTTTCATCTTCCTGGTGATGGGAGTCGGACTCCACATGCCAGCTTTCTCGCTATATATAGTTTAGATTAAGCTGAGCTGACATTGTCTCAGTTTTGTAAAACGTATGGTGTATTAGTGAAGAATGAGACACTGACATTTGCTGAAAGAAGATGAAAGCTCGCCGAAATCCACTTTGACTCCCGAGCTCACCTCTCGTTCGCTAACATGCTGTGTTGTTGAGTTATGTGAAATGAATCAAATCAGCTTGGCTCTCCGTATGTCCTCTAAGAGCATCTCCAACCGGAGGCCCCAAACCCACCCCAAACGTCTGGACGGACCGCCCGGACAGGGTTTGGCCCAAAAACCACCACCCAAAGGAGGCCCCCATAGCCAGCCCAAACGTCCGGGCGGTCCGGCACACCCCAAACCCAGCCCATATCTGGGGCGGGTTTGGGGCGCCCGGGCGCGCCCGGACGCATCCGCCCCGCACTCGCTGACATCGCGGACCCACGCTTTGACCGCCTGGCGGAGCGGATAAGCTAGCTTGACCGGCGTTGGCATTCATGGCGCACCGGCCGGCATTCATGGCGTACCGGCCACCGGCCACCTCCGACTATAAAGTGGAGGGGCCGGAGTAAACCCTACTCCGCACCGCACTTCCGCCGCCGCCGCTCTCTTCTCCTCCTCCACATCCACCAGTGCCGAGTTTCCTCCTCCACCTCATCCACCATGCCTCGCCGCCTCCCCACCACACGCGCCAAGATGACGGCGGAGAAGTGGGCGCAGCTCCGCCGAGAAAAGGAGGCCGCGGGATCGCGTGTGTCCGCAGAAGTGTTGGCGGCGGAGGGGACAGACGTCGGCTACGGCATCCTCCGCGAGGGCTCCGACGTCGTCGAAATGACGGGTTCGGAGTACCTCCGGCAGATGCACGAATCGAATCGGGCGCAGTCGTCGGCGATGGCGGAGGAGTGGAATCAGCAGGCGGAGGCGGAGCTGGCAAGGATGCGGGCGGAGGACGAGGCCACGCGGGTTCGGGCGGAGGAGCGCGCAAGGGTGGTGGCGGAGCACCGTTTGGCCGAGGAGCAGCTCAAGGCCGAGGCCACGGACCGCATCTTCGTCGGGCAGATGAAGAACAGGCTCGGCTTCGTCGAGAAGCAGAAGCGGGCGGAGGAGGCGTTCCGTCAAGGCTGCATCTACGTGCCAGAATCTTCCGGATCTGGCTCCTTCTACACCGACTCCGACGAGCAGGGGTCTTCTCCGGACCCTCCTCCAGCTGCGGCACAGGGCGGCTCCAGCTCCGGCGACGGCGCGGCAACGGTCATCCTCCTGTCCGACGATGAGTAGACTAGGCTAGGTGGCTATCCGGTCGCATGAACTGCACGTAGGATAAGTAGCAAACTTGTATTCACGTTGCATGCTTTTGTAGTAATTTGGTATCTTAAATTAGAGGTGTGTGGTTGTAGCACCATGTTTTTGGGGCTGTCCGGTCAGTGTCCGCGGACGCGTCCGCGGACACTTTGGGGGCCGATTTGGGGGCTCCGCTTGGAGATGCTCTAACCGAGCTAAATTATTTTCTAAATTTTTGTAGTCGAGTATGATTCGGCTTGCCTATGTTCAAGGAAAAAAGTATGATACGTCTTGCTCTGTTCATTAATAATAGAATATTTATTTTCGTGATGTAGGACATCGTGGAAAATGTTTAGGCATTTGTTTGGATGATCATGAATTGAATTTTTTTTTGAACAAGTAAATATTTTATTTCATCTAGCAGCACTTTACAGAGAGGAGTGTGAAAGGAATCACACTTAACACAGAGAGAACATCTCTACCAGGACAAAGACCTGTGTCTGAAGAAAGGCACCTAACAGCTAGAGTCCTATTCTGGATTTCCGGACCAGTCCGGAATCGGTCGGGGTACCAGACCAGGAAAGATTTCCGGACTCCGGTGCCAGCTCCAGATTAATCCGGATTCTAGACCGGACAATGCAAAACCTGTGTAACGGTCAAATTTTAAGTGGCTAGTGTATAAGGCCAACTCTTCTTCTCTAAGGGGTAGTTAACCAACTCCAAACACGAAATATCATGAGCTCTCTCTCTCTCCACCATTGTTGTGAACCTCAAAATTTTCAAGATCTCCCAATCCCTCCAACGAAATACTAAACCCTTTGGGGAAAAGCAAGAGAAGGTCTCTTGACTTTGTTATGAAACCCTAACCGTGCTAGGTCGTCCCGAAACTTCCAAATCGTGGATTCTGCTTCGTAAAAGTTAGTGACGGTTTGGAGGTCACATCAAGGCCTACACTAGTCATTGAGCTCCTACATAGTGGGGGAGGCTTAAGGAGAAGGTGAGAGCCTTCATGGCGTACGTGTGTCTTTCATGGTATCCAACACCTCTCCAACAGTGACGTAGTTTCCTCCCAAGGAAACGAACATGGGTTACACCTTTGTCTTTGTGTGACTCGATTATTTCTATACAAGCTCTCACTTGTGCATCTATATTTGTGATAGCTATCGTGTTTGAAATATTTTTGCATCATATAGGGTGTTTCACTTAGTTGTTAGGCTCACCTTATTTATCCGTATAACCGAAAACTAGTGAAAAGAAGATTAAAATTTGTAGAAATGTATTCACCCCTCTAGATTATCATATCTATCCGTTCAATTGGTATCAGAGGCAAGGACTCCTTTTAAGGGCTTCAACGCCTAAAGAGTGAGATGGAAAAATCCCGAGGGAGTAGTGTCTGAAGCAATCGATGCAAACGCCCAACGTATGTTGGCCAAACGCGAAGAGTCCTTGATGACATCTATGCTGGGATACGCAGTAGAAAACAAAAATTTCCATCCTACGTAAGTTCTTTCAAATGCTAATTTGTTAGATTGGGATGTATAATTACACGGTGAAGCAGCTGATTGTTTTCTTATATGTTTATATTTGCTGTTAGTGCTCTAGAGGTTCTCGACCAGGGGTGGCTAGTAACTGCAGCTATATGATTTTTGGTTCGCACTTAGTACGCGGTTAAGCAAAAGGACTATTGTTTTCCAGCAGCCTCTTTTTATTGTGAGATGTCTCTTTTCTCCTGGAGTTGGCACTTACGATTGCATTATAAAAAAACTGTAGGCAGACAGATCAAGATGGAAGGCTAACTTTTTTTTTAAACCTGGATGTAAGGCTAACGTTTGAAGAGATGATTGAGAACCCCTATGCATTATGGTAGCGTCTCCTCCATGTCTATCTTAGAAACGGTCTAGAAATGATTGTTGGAGATGCCCCTAGAAATCGAGCCATACATGTGGTATGCCCAAACCACACGACCTTTATGCAGGGTAGAAACATTCTCAGGGGAGTTCTGATACGACACAAGCCCGTTCATGAGCTTCGTCAGAAGAGAGAGGTTCACCCACCTTGGTCATTGTATGCCAAGAGCTGTTATGATGGTCACCATGTATGTCATCCTATTCTCCTGACATTACACGTCCACTTTGTTTGACCATCCTATTCTGCTGTCTTTGCAAATCCACTTGGTTTGACTGGCACACATGGTCGCCTCAACATATATACCCGGCCAGTCCACCCTAGAATGGTGACAGGCCATTGCGGAACATGCAAAATACTGGTTTAGCCTAGATTATACGTGGTCAGGTTCAAAGGTTTACGCACACTCGCAAAAGAAGAAACCAAACATAACCAAGACAGTTGACACATCTCGGTTTCCTCGTGAAACATTGCAGAGGCCTCGGACAGGCTTTCAGACATCCGGGAGTATGTAATCAACGCTTCCTCCTCGGCTTTCGTGACACCGGTTTGGTGCGGCGGCGGGGCACGTTCTTTGCCTCGGCCAATTCTCTATTCAGTTTGTCGAGGTCCCTCACGAAGACCTCGTAGTGGCCTTCATCCTCACAGGCACGGTGCGCTAAGCGTAAGAACTTATCATGCAGCACAGATAGCCTGCATTGCTGGCACGTGTCCATCCGAGGTTCACCGCGGCAGTGCATCTGGCACTGGAACGGCTTGGTTGTCCAGCGTGGCATGACGTGTAACCTTGGTATTTCACGCACGCCCAGGTGGATTATCACCTGAAAAAGATTCAAAGCCTGAAGGTGTTAAAAGGTGTATGTACATGCATATGGCAGCTAACAGTAAGCATGCAGATAAAGGTAGGAGCAAGAGAATACTGCAGTGGCAGTGGCTGGAAGATGGTTCTGACAGAGAACTGTTACCTTGACAGCATGGCAGCAGAGCATCCCCGTGTGCTCGAATTGCTTGCACACGCACATGAACGCTTCGCTGTCTTCTCTAAAATTGACCTCATATTCCACCCTAGACCATGTCTCCCTAGCTTCACTGCTGGGATGCCGTGCTATGTACCTCAAGTTGGGGATGACTGCCTCCACCATGTAAGGTTCGGATTCACGTATGGCTTGCACAAACAGTTCGTACACCGGTCTTGTGTACACCTCACTGGCATGCTTCTCGATTGGTAGATTTGTTCGCAGAACAATCTCATCCTACACAAAAACAATAACTCATCCTTAGTCTCAGCTTATCTTGAATGCTCAAAGGAAAGACATTAATTTCCTGAAGTTAAGCTTACCATAGTAGTCCTCTTCTCCTGAAACCCATAGTACACTACTTCATTGAAGTGTAGTTTCTCGTACTGTTCGACGAAAAGCTCCATTGAGCAATCCCGTGGAACATGATGTTGTTTCAGAAAGTGTTTAGCACTCTCGTTCTTTTGTGTGCTAGTCAGCGTAGCACAGAATGCATCGCCGAAGTATGCCTTGACCCACTTGTGCCGTACCTCATAGATCTCCTTCAGAAATGGATGATTCTGCAATCCATGCCTCTCTAGCAGCATCTCCCATGCTCTCTCAAACTCATCAGCCGTCAGCATGTCGTTCAGAATTTTGTGGAGCCCTACTCGGAAACTACTTGTTTTGGTGTAATGAAAACCAAGGTAGTCCTTTGCTCTGCGAAGGACATTCCACTTGCACCATCTGTGTGTAGTGAATGGCAGTACCTCCAATACGGCTTCCTCAATTGCCTCGCAGCGATCTACATGATTATACACAATACAAGTTAGATGGCTGGGCTGCAGAAAAATACTATTGGGTAGGGAAAAACTGTTGTACAGAAGTAATCTTACCGGTCAGTATAGTTTGGGGGTGTTTCCCACCCATTAACTGGAAGAACTGACTGAGCACCCATTTGAAGCTCTCCATTTTCTCGTCTATCATCAGCACCCCACCAAGCAATATGGTCTCGAAGTTGTTGTTGACTCCAACAAAAAGGCCGAACGGCATTCCATACTTGTCCGATCTGTAGGTGGTGTCGAAGATAATCACATCACCAAAGTATTGGTACTGAAGGCTCTGGCCACTGGTCCAGAGTAGTGGCCTTACTCTACAGTTACTATCAACCTGCAAACCAGTATAATCAAATGTTGGATCCTTTGCTTTGATCCTAGCAAAGATTTCCACGGTCTTCCTGATATCATCAGACAGCGAACTCTTTGCTTCAGTATCAGCAATGTGTGGAACATTGTTTTCCCTTAGTTGGCGAATCAAGTCCATTGTGTTCTTGTCAATACTACTATGAGACTGCCAAGATGACCTTTGCGCACACATCTTAGAAAGTGGATGGTTATGCCCAACTTGATGTTCGCACACACACCATCTGCTGTCTCTGGATCTCAGCAAAAGAATCGACGCTGTGCATTCACACCGACGAAATGAATTGCTTTCCTTGGTTGGTTTCCCCTGTAGAATATAGCATTTTCTGAGCATTGGTACTGGGTTGAGATCAACATCATAAAAATCAGAAATACTACCTTAACTACAAGGGGAGGATGAATGCCATACCTCACACGCACAAACAAATTGTTGTATGCATTTAGTTCCATTAGAATCCATGCTACTCGCTCCATACCTCACGCCAAAACCAGATTCCCAAGAATAAATGTTGTAGAATTCATATGCTTCGTCAAGAGAAACAAAGAAACTCCCAACGGTTGGATTGACCACGGCCTCAGTTTCCCTCTGCGCAAACCCTGCAATCGCCTTCTCCAGCGCGCCAACACGATACACAGAAGCAGATCCATGTTCATCTCCCAGCCGTACCCTACATAATTTGTTATCAGCAACTAGTTACATACGTAGAGATTGGTGGTAAGGTGCTGAATGGCAGTACAGTTTCCTTAATTTGCACCAGCCGACACATAACAGAACATCATCTAAATATAACATTCGAAAGGTATTGAGCATCCATATGTTTGAGAACTTGCCTGTGGCAAGATGGTTAGTTGGGTGGTTGTACCCCTAGCCCACCAGAGTTCAAACCCCAGGTTTGACGATGGTGTTTCTCATTTAAGGCGGAATATTCTTCAGTGGGAGGCGACGTTCCCGTCGACAGCGAGGCGCCCGTGGTGACTTCGTCAATCTCAAGACTCGACCCGCCGACTCAGTCTCTCGGAGGTGCTCATAGGGGTAGGGTGTGCGTGCGTGCGTTCATAGGGGTGAGTGTGTGCGCGTGTATATGAGCGCTTGCGTTGTACTGTGTTTCGCAAAAAAAAAGCATCCATATGTTTGTCATATTGAATACAATAATCATGGGACTGCAACTAGCAGATGTGGACTGTAGTATAGCAAAACAACCAGGCTCTAAATGTTTTTGCCTATCTAAACATAGAAGGTTCACAAAGTCGGAGACATCAAATGAGTGTAAATGACAAAACTGTTCATAATGATTTACCACAAACCAGGAACAGGCAAGCAGATAGCCTAACTGCATTTGTTTGGGCGGACATCACAGGCAGCTAACTGCTGTAACAAACTAAAACCCTAACCCCAAAATACTTGTGGATTAACTAATGAAGGAGTCCTACATCCACGGCGACGCGAGTACCTTGGAGGAGGAGCGGCGGCGGCGCCATTGGCATGCGGGGGTGGCGGCGCCTTCTTCTCCTCCATCTTGATCCTGTACCGACGAAGCGAAAGGAACGAACTGCCGGCTTTTAGTTACTTCGCCGGCCGGACGGAGCGGCGAAGTTGAACAAGAAAGTGGTAGCAGGATGGATAGACACCGGCTGACCTCCGCTGCTCCTTCCCCGGCGGCGCGAACTCCGCGGCCGTCTCTGTGTCGCCCGCGGCGGTGGGGATGAATATTCTTTTTTGAGTGAATTGCACTTTTCTTACGGGTTGAGTGAATTACACTCGAAGATGTCACGTTTTATTGACAGTCACTTATCATCTCACTTTGCCTTAGAGTTTTTAAAAACTTTACAATTTATGATTTCACCGTGGCGCCCCGACCCGACTGCTATATAGTGATGCTGTGTGTCACCAGTTAAGCGATACAACCGGAGGTTACGGGTTTACCAATCCCCGGCAAAATCTTTGGCAGGCGTTGCTCGGAATGGATCATCGGCAACGCAACACCCCGATTGATGCCTTAACACAGGCACAACTATCAAAGCATAATAAAGAGATCAAGACTTGTGGAACAACTGGCACATCACAGACTCTACGACACAAATCATTATATTTCAACTCTTATAATAGAGAGATAGCAAATTACAACCAGAGGTCACAGACCCAACATTACAACATGCGGAAGCGAAATAGGTTGTTCTAAACAACAAGATCCAAAATATGGCCTAAGAGGCCTACAGATAAACATCCAGCGCCAGCTGATCCGGGATGTCCCAAGCTGCCACCTGGGAACCCCAGACTACTCATCGACGTCCACAAAGAACCCACCTTCGAGGTCGGTGAAGTCCTCCTCTGAAACAAAACAAACGACGTTGAGTTCGACGAACTCGCAAGATTATATATAGAGCTTTAGCTCGATGAGGCTTTCAAAGTTTTATGGCTGTTTCGCATAAAGCTGATTTTATTTATAGAAACATAACTCAATGGTATCGACTAATCAGAATATTTTAAAAGAGGTAAGAAGTAACTCTTTTCTCTTGATCACCTTTCTCATCATCAACCACCATCATCATCATTGTACCGGTGCTACAAAGGCACCTCCCCGAATCACCCTCGAGGAAGTCAACCTTGCATTCCTGAGTGGTACCTTTAGTACCCAGTTTTTAATCATTCCGTTCAAGTTATTCTATGGTCTTATCGTCCTTTCCCAAGTTGTCCGTAACCGTGGACACGGCTTTTCGAAAAGATTTAACCCTGCAGGGGTGCACTGTGTTTACCTTCGGTACCGCCCGGCTCATTGCCTACACGTAGCTCTCTTCCGTGGAAAGCCGGCTGAGTGGGAACGGCTACAACCTTTACCTCGCTTGAGACTAACCCAGGATCATCAGTGAGGACGGGACAGGTTCAGTGCCTCCAGCACCCTGCCCCGTGGCCACTCATTCTCCTAACACCACCATCCTCATTTCTGTCTTAGCCACCATCTCAACGCACGCGCAAATGGAATCTCAAACTAGAGGACCCTGGCTAGCCCCGCACAAGTTAGTCGGTCGACGAGGGCTCCATATACCCCACCGAATGGAAGCGCGCTCATTCTTGGTTCAAGAGGTAAAGAACTCGCACCTAGGCGGCGAGAGTGAGACAAAACACCACCATACCGAGTGGCCTCTCATCCCCACCTTTAAGCATCTTATTACCTGTCTCCGCAATTTCTCCACCATCAACCATTAATCTCATCACCTGTTTCTGACATGCACCACCCATCGTATAGCTAGGCATTTAACTAAGCATGGCTAAGCATCAACATTGCATAGTTATGTAATTCAGGTCAACAATACAAACCTATGGATAATCGGAGGGAAACAGGTATTGGCATCGGGAACTTAATGCAACTATAGGATACTCTAATCCAATGAAATTGACATTTGGAACCGCATGCAATATTATAGTGGAGAAAATATTTGCGGAAATTATGATAAGATATGCTCAGAGGGGGGATTACGCTTGCCTTGCTCAACGTGCTGGTAGTACGGATCTTCGGGGTATTGAGGAGTAACCCCGGCTGCTTGATCTATCGAGCATAACAACGGAAGAGCGATCAATCACCACACAAGCTTTAACAGATGCGATGCGCAAACACATGATGACATGCCATTTTAACTCCCCGGGATGAGGATGATTCCCCTATTCAAATTAAACGGGGCTCGGATGCTTAGAGGGCACATCCCGAATACACCGTGGAGTTAAGTAAAGGAGCAACTCTACTTGTTAGTTGTAATAGATGAACCTATTGTTCACTTACATATGAATGACATGATCATGTTAAGATGCAGTGTTTGGGTGATTAAACAATCTTGTAACCAGTACTAAGAGTGAGCTGAAGGTTGGGGTTGAAACAGATTAAAATTGGAGTATCCGGAATGAAATCCGGAAAATTCCGGGTCTGGTACCGGGAGAAATCCGGTTTTAGGTCCGGATGATTCCGGGTTTGGCACCGGAACAAAAATGAATCCGAAATTATTTCCGGGTGAAATCCGGGTTCATACCGGGTGAAAACGGTTGAGTCCAGTAGCTATTTCCTTAACCCGGAATAGAATCCGGAAAATTCCAGGAATTGCATCGGATTTTCCAGTTCGACGGGAAGATGCTACGGCTACGGCGATTCGACGAATTAGCGAGCTAGCAAGGAAATGGGGAGGTTCCGGGGAACGGCGTGCTCACCCCAGACTCGTTGGAGGAGACGGCGAGGTCGGGGATGCAGCGGCGGCGACGAATTCGTCCGCGGCGTGCTCGGACGGCGACGACGGGGTAGCGGATGTAGCACTCGATTTCCCGCGCCCCAGCTCGATTCTTCCGGCGAGGACGGAGAGGATGACACGGCGGACCTTCCTGCGGTCTTCGTTTTGCTCGGGGAGGCTTCAATCCGCGGCGACGGGCTCGGAGGCCATGGCGGCTATGGAGCTCGTGGGGGAGAGAGGAACGAAGAGGAGAGGGAGCAGGTGAGCGAGGGAGGAGTGGGGGAGCAGGTGGGGCTTGCTCTCCTTGCAGGTGGAGGCAGAGATGGGGGGGCCCCGGCGCAGCGCGGCGTGCGGCAGCGCCAGTGCGCGGGAGAGGAGAGAGACGACGGAGTTTTGCGAAAACCCCCCTGGCAGTTTTCTTCCATCACGGTTAGGTCCTTTTCTGTTTTAATTTTTAAAACCTTTGACTTTGGTCATTTAATTGAGGCACTTAAACATCTCCAAAAATTATGACAAAATTTGGGGAGGCTCCCCTTAACATTTAGAAGCTCCACAAGTTTTGGTGTCTCTAAATAAAATGTTTTGCACAACTTTTGTTCATAGGGTTTGTATAAGGCAATTTTGTTAAATTCAAAATGATAGTACTTTGGAATTTTTAGAGCAAGTGCAAAATATCATTTTGAACTCTTGGAACTTCCTTGACAAATATAATATGACAAGATACTTTGTTTTGCAAATTTGAGTGCCTTCATTGTTTTGAAGGTTGTTAGAGCAAGTTTGGCATTTGGGTTTCTTTAATGTTGCCAAACCAATTAGTGTGTGTTAGCAAACAAATATGGATGCCATGATGCAATGAAACACAAAAGCGAAAATTTTACTCAGGTTTTTAGGTTCTCAAACTTTGGGCTGTTACAATTCTACCCCCCTTACAGGAATCTCGTCCCGAGATTCTAAGATTGCGGAAAGAAGTCGGGATACTCCTCACGAAGACTAGACTCTCTTTCCCAAGTTGCTTCTTCTCGGAATGGTGAGACCACTGAACTTTGAGGAACTTGGTAGTCTTGTTACGGGTCTTCCTTTCGGCTTCATCCAAAACACGGAGGATGCTCGCGATAAGTGAGATCTTCCTGGAGATCTAGCTCTTCATGATTGACTCCATGGATAGGATCTTTGAAGCAACAGCGAAGTTGGGAGACATGAAACACATCATGTACATTTGGGAAGATGACCGGTAACTCCAATTGATAAGAAAGATCTCCTCGCTTGGCCAGAACGGTGAAAGGGCCAACATAGCGAGGGGCCAATTTCCCTTTGATACCGAAGCGGCGAACGCCACGAAGGGGAGAGACGCGGAGATAAGCTTTATCACCAATTTCATAGTGAATTTCCTGATGGTGCTTATCATAGTAGCTCTTCTGCCTAGACTGAGCAATCTTCAGATTCTCTCTTATGATTCTAACCTTCTCCTCAGCTTCATTGATCACATCCGGACCAAAGAGTGCCTCTCTCCGGTCTCGGACCAATTTAGAGGAGTGCGGCATTTTCTTCCATAGAGAACCTCGAATGGAGCCATGCCCAGACTAGCTTGATAGCTATTGTTGTAGGAGAACTCCGCGAAAGGGAGATACTTTTCCCAACCCTTGCCAAAAGAGATTACACATGCCCGAAGCATGTCTTCCAAACTTGGTTCACTCTTTCGGTCTGACCATCAGTTTGAGGATGGTAGGCGGTACTGAAGTTGAGACGGGACCCCATAGCAGTTTGGAAACTCTGCCAAAACTTGGATACAAAGATACTTCCACGGTCCGATATGATCCTCAGAGGGACCCCATGCAATGGAACAATACGAGCCAATATAAGTCAGCAAGTTGACTTGCCCGTATATCATCACGGACTGGTAGGAAGTGAGCAACCTTGGACAGTCGATCAATGATTACCCAGATTGCATTGTTGCCCTTTTGAGATCGGGAAACCCGGTGATGAAGTCCATACCAATTTCATCCCATTTCCACTCGGGACTGCAATAGGGCGAGAGTGCCGGCAGGCCTTTGATGTTCAGCCTTTACCCGTCGACATGTCGCATTCAGCAACATACTTGGCAATTTCTCGTTTCATCCGAGTCCACCAGAATTGTGGTCGAAGGTCTTGGTACATTTTGGTACTACCGGGATGAATAGAGAGAGGAGATTCATGAGCTTCTTGTAGGATCAGCTCCCTCAAATTCCGGTTCTTTGGCACTACCAAGCGGTCACCAAAATAAACAACTCCGGATTCATCTTCCGAGAAACATTTGGCCTTTCCGCTAGCAATGTTCTTCTTGATATTCAGGATACCCTCATCCAGCTTCTGAGCATCCTTAATCTGGTCTACAAGAGTAGATTTGATCTCCAGATTTGCAAGGTAGCCAGAGGGAACAATTTCCAGGTTCAAACGGGCGAACTCTTCATGAAGAGCAGGTTGGCCTTCTCAATCATCAGATTGTTGCAATAGGACTTCCGACTTAGCGCGTCAGCCACGACGTTTGCTTTGCCGGGTTGATAGTTCAGACTCACATCATAGTCCTTGATTAACTCCAACCAACGCCTTTGCCTGAGATTTAAATCCGGCTGGGTGAAGAGGTACTTCAGACTCTTGTGATCCGAGAAGATCTCGCAACGGTTACCAAACAGGTATGGTCTCCATTGCTTCAAAGCATAGACCACAGCGGCAAGTTCTAGATCATGAGTTGGGTAGTTGTGCTCATGCGGCTTAAGTTGGCGAGAAGCATATGCCACCACATGGCCATCTTGCATTAGCACACAGCCCAAGCCTTGCAGAGAGGCGTCACAGAAGACGACGAAATCCTTGCTGTGTCCGGCAGGACAAGCACAGGAGCGGACGTGAGTTTGGCTTTCAGTGTTTTGAAGCTCTCTTCAGCTTCGGCCGTCCATACGAACTTTTTATCCTTCTTGAGAAGGTCAGTCAGCCTTGGCTATCTTGGAGAAACCTTCGATGAATCGGCGGTAGTAACCTGCCAATCCGAGAAAGCTACGGATGTCCTTGACTGACATTGGAGTTTTCCAATCCAAATGGACTGAATCTTGTCGGGAATGACAGCCACACCATTAGCGGATATCACATGACCAAGGAAGACAAGATTATCCAACCAAAACTCACACTTGGAGAACTTGGCATAGAGGCGGTGTTCTCGAAGTCGTGTCAGAACCAACGAAGATGTTCGGCATGCTCTTCATCGGTTTTGGAATAATGAGGATGTCATCAATGTAAATGACGACAAACTTGTCAAGATAATCCATGAAGATGGAGTTCATGAGCCTCATGAAAGTAGCTGGAGCATTGTGAGACCAAAGGACATGACGGTATACTCATATGAGCCATAACGAGTAACAAATGCCGTCTTTGGAATATCCTCCTTTCTGATCTTGATCTGATGGTAGCCTGACCTCAGATCCATCTTGGAGAATACCGTTGCACCAGCTAACTGATCCAACAGATCATTGATGCGAGGAATAGGATACTTGTTCTTGATTGTCACCGCATTCAACGGTCTATAGTCAGAGACTAGACGAGGCACGGTAGAATCCCTCTTCTTGACAAAGAGTACCGGACAACCCCAAGGTGAACTGCTAGGCTGGATGAAATCCTTCGCTAACAGCTGATCAATTTGCTCTTTCAACAGAGCCAACTCTTCCACCGGCATACGGTAGGGCTTCTTGGAAATTGGAGCAGTACCGGGAAGTAGATCTATGACAAACTCCACACTTCGGTCAGGAGGCATGCCAGGCAATTCTTCCGGGAACACATCCGGGAAGTCACACACCACGTGTATGTCCTGGATTTCAGGAGGGGATTCGCCTTCCATAAAGCAAAGGAGGATCTCGGTGAGTTGGGTATGATGAGGACGGAGGTCTTGATAGTGCAGACCAATACTTACACTGTCGCCGGAAGAATTGGTCACGGTGACGGTCTTGGCAGCACAGTCGAGATTAGCCCGGTATTTGGCTAGCCAGTTCATGCCCAGTATGACATCAATGCCACTTGACCTCAGAGCTACCAAAGCGAAAGGAAAAGAGTAGTAACCGATAGTAATCTGGACTTCAGGAGTAACCCCATCGGTTTGCCATTTGGAGCCAGGAGTGGAGATCACCAAGGGACGTCTCATTTTCTCAAACGGTATTTTGTGGTCTTTTGCAAAAGCTATGGATATGAATGAATGCGATGCTCCAGAATCAAACAAAACTGTAGCAAGATTGTTGATTCGTAGCTCACCCATAAGAACGCCGGGGTCCTCTTCAGCTTCTTCAGCAGAGACGTGGTTCAGGCGACCACGCACAATAGGTCCAGCCTTGCCAGCTGGAGTGGCAGGGGCTCGTGCAGGAGTTCCCGTGATAGGTGCCTTCTGGGGGCACTCCCTGGAGTAGTGGCCAGCCTGGCCACAGGTGTAGCAAGTGAGTCCAGGTGGAGCAGGTAGCATAGGACGGTACCCACTCCCGCCTACCCCAAGTGTCGAAGTAGTGGGGCGCGGAGGGGTGGCCTGTATCCCCGGCTCTCGGCATGAATGGAGCACGCGGTACGCGCTGTAGGGAACAAACACCCTGCGCTTCTTGCTCTCAGAACCCGAGGAACTCTGGTGGTCCCCGTGTGCGGGCCTC
This sequence comes from Poa pratensis, assembly GCA_947311845.1. Classification (NCBI taxonomy): domain Eukaryota; kingdom Viridiplantae; phylum Streptophyta; class Magnoliopsida; order Poales; family Poaceae; genus Poa; species Poa pratensis. The sequence goes on along the minus strand of CAMZMU010000056.1, from coordinate 6,824,434 downwards.
TTGGAAGCCTCAAGTTCCTTTCTTCCCTGCTCAAGAGTAAGAGCCTGGTTGAACAGCTCCTGGTAGGTCTGGAACCTGAAGGGCAACAACTCATAGCGGAGCTGCGGCGTAGACCCTTGCGGAACAGCTCTTGCTTGTCAGCATCATGGTCACGTCCCTTGGGGCGTAACGAGAGAGATGGTTGAATTCACGACCATAAGTGCGGAGGTCCATACGTCCCTGTTGCAAATCCAGGAACTCCCTCCTCTTCAAATCCATGATCGGCTGGGGAATGTACTCCGCACGGAAGGCAGTGCGGAAATCAGCCCAAGTGAAGACATGGTTGGCTGGAAACAAGCCACATGGCTTTCCCACCAACAGCCAGCGCACCAACCAAGAGGTAGGTGGCAAAGTTGACTTGCTCAGCCACTGGGACATGCAGCGCGGAGAACTTGCGCTCCAAGCACGAAGCCAATCATCAGCTTCCAGTGGCTCCTTAGCATCAGCAAAGGTGGGTGGCTGCGAGCGCAGGAACTCAGTGAGAGTGTTGCAGCCATTCCTCTGTGCATTCTGCTGCACCAACTGCTCAAGCAAGCGCTCATTGCGCCCACGGTTCTCCTCAATGGCCATCAAGACCTGAGCCATCGAGGGTGGTGGCGGCAGATCATCCTCATCATTGTGTGGTTACCGCGACCTCCGCGGCCTCCTCGAGCCATTCTGGAGATTTGACAATGACACAGTTAGTATCTCTCCGAATGGTCGAACAATAGCATTAGCGTCTACTCAAGTACACAGACTAGGGACGATAATACATTGTGTAACAACTAACAAGGAATCAACAAGATAGAACTTGGGTCAAAGATCAGCATCATGTGCTACTAGCGAGAGATGAATGGTTAAGAACCATATGATTCAACACACTCTAGTTGGCACAATCCGGGACCTTATGTTCAAGTCCTTGGGTTAAAACCCACAAAAGAGGAATCACTTGTTCCTCGTTGGTAACAGGTTCAAACATCTGAGTTGATTTATTTGCAACGCAGCGGGAGCAACGGACACATAACACTAAAGGTCGAACCAACACCGTGTTATCCTAATATTTTGAAGTAACAGTGAGAAGTAAAACTTTAACTCAAATCGAGGTAAGATTGCTCCGAGATTAGAGGGTAACCAGATAAGGAGTAAAAAGAATCCTAAGATGGTTTTCACAACTCATTTTTAGGTTAAAATATTTTCACAAACACTAGACTCAACGTCGACCAGTAGAAGGGTTTCCTACAGGCAGTACTGCTCTGATACCAACTTGTGGCGCCCCGACCCGACTGCTATACAGTGATGCTGTGTGTCACCGGTTAAGCGATACAACCGGAGGTTACGGGTTTACCAATCCCCGGCCAAAACCTTTGGCAGGCGTTGCTCGGAATGGATCATCGGCAACGCAACACCCCGATTGATGCCTTAACACAGGCACAACTATCAATGCATAATAGAGAGATCAAGACTTGTGGAACAACTGGCACATCACAGACTCTACGACACAAATCATTATAGTTCAACTCTTATAATAGAGAAAGATAGCAAATTACAACCAGAGGTCACAGACCCAACATTACAACATGCGGAAGCGAATTAGGTTGTTCTAAACAACAAGATCCAAATATGGCCTAAGAGGCCTACAGATAAACATCCAGCGCCAGCTGTTCCGGGATGTCCCAAGCTGCCACCTGGGAACCCCAGACTACTCGTCGACGTCCACAAAGAACCCACCTTCGAGGTCGGTGAAGTCCTCCTCTGAAACAAAACAAACGACGTTGAGTTCGACGAACTCGCAAGATTATATATAGAGCTTTAGCTCGATGAGGCTTTCAAAGTTTTATGGCTGTTTTGCATAAAGCTGATTTTATTTATGAAACATAACTCAATGGCATCGACTAATCAGAATTTTAAAAGAGGTAAGAAGTAACTCTTTTCTTTGATCACCTTTCTCATCATCAACCACCATCATCACATTACCTGTTCTACAAAGGCACCTCCCCGAATCACCCTCGAGGAAGTCAACCTTGCATTCTTGAGTGGTACCTTTAGTACCCAGTTTTTAATCATTCCGTTCAAGTTATTCTATGGTCTTATCGTCCTTTCCCAAGTTGTCCGTAACCGTGGACACGGCTTTTCGAAAAGATTTAACCCTGCAGGGTGCACTGTGTTTACCTTCGGTACCGCCCGGCTCATTGCCTACACGTAGCTCTCTTCCGGGAAAGCCGGCTGAGTGGGAACGGTTACAACCTTTACCTTGCTTGAGACTAACCCAGGATCATCAGTGAGGACGGGACAGGTTCAGTGCCTCCAGCACCCTGCCCCGTGGCCACTCATTTTCCTAACACCACCATCCTCATTTCTGTCTTGCCACCATCTCAACGCACGCGCAAATGGAAGCTCAAACTAGAGGACCCTGGCTAGCCCCGCACAAGTTAGTCGGTCGACGAGGGCTCCATATACCCCACCGAATGGAAGCGCGCTCATTCTTGGTTCAAGAGGTAAAGAACTCGCACCTAGGCGGCGAGAGTGAGACAAAACACCACCATACCGAGTGGCCTCTCATCCCCACCTTTAAGCATCTTATTACCTGTCTCCGCAATTTCTCCACCGTCAAGCATTAATCTCATCACCTGTTTCCGACATGCACCACCCATCGTACAGCTAGGCATTTAACTAAGCATGGCTAAGCATCAACATTGCATAGTTATGTAATTCAGGCCAACAATACAAACCTATGGATAATCGGAGGGAAACAGGTATTGGCATCGGGAACTTAATGCAACTATAGGATACTCTAATCCAATGAAATTGACATTTGGAACCGCATGCAATATTATAGTGGAGAAAATATTTGCGGAAATTAGGATAATATATGCTCAGAGGGGGGATTACGCTTGCCTTGCTCAACGTGCTGGTAGTACGGATCTTTGGGGTATTGAGGAGTAACCCCGGCTGCTTGATCTATCGAGCATAACAACGGAAGAGCGATCAATCACCACACAAGCTTTAACAGATGCGATGCGCAAACACATGATGACATGCCATTTTAACTCCCCGGGATGAGGATGATTCCCCTATTCAAATTAAACGGGGCTCGGATGCTTAGAGGCGCATCCCGAATACACCGTGGAGTTAAGTAAAGGAGCAACTCTACTTGTTAGTTGCAATAGATGAACCTATTGTTCACTTGCATATGAATGACATGATCATGTTAAGATGCAGTGTTTGGGTGATTAAACAATCTTGTAACCAGTACTAAGAGTGAGCTGAAGGTTGGGGTTGAAACAGATTAAAATTGGAGTATCCGGAATGAAATCCGGAAAATTCCGGGTCTGGTACCGGGAGAAATCCGGTTTCAGGTCCGGATGATTCCGGGTTTGGCACCGGAAGAAAAATGAATCCGGAATTATTTCCGGGTGAAATCCGGGTTCATACCGGGTGAAAACGGTTGAGTCCAGTAGCTATTTCCTTAACCCGAATAGAATCCGGAAAATTCCAGGAATTGCACCGGATTTTCCAGTTCGACGGGAAGATGCTACGGCTACGGCGATTCGACGAATTAGCGAGCTAGCAAGGAAATGGGGAGGTTCCGGGGAACGGCGTGCTCACCCCAGACTCGTTGGAGGAGACGGCGAGGTCGGGGATGTAGCGGCGGCGACGAATTCGTCCGCTGCGTGTTCGGACGGCGACGACGGGGTAGCGGATGTAGCACTCGATTTCCCGCGCCCCAGCTCGATTCTTCCGGCGAGGACGGAGAGGATGACACGGCGGACCTTCCTGCGGTCTTCGTTTTGCTCGGGGAGGCTTCAATCCGCGGCGACGGGCTCGGAGGCCATGGCGGCTATGGAGCTCGTGGGGGAGAGAGGAACAAAGAGGAGAGGGAGCAGGTGAGCGAGGGAGGAGTGGGGGAGCAGGTGGGGCTTGCTCTCCTTGCAGGTGGAGGCAGAGAAGGGGGGGCCCCGGCGCAGCGCGGCGTGCGGCAGCGCCAGTGCGCGGGAGAGGAGAGAGACGCCGGAGTTTTGCGAAAACCCCCTGGCAGTTTTCTTCCATCACGGTTAGGTCCTTTTCTGTTTTAATTTTTAAAACCTTTGACTTTGGTCATTTAATTGAGGCACTTAAACATCTCCAAAAATTATGACAAAATTTGGGGAGGCTCCCCTTAACATTTAGAAGCTCCACAATTTTTGGTGTCTCAAAATAAAATGTTTTGCACAACTTTTGTTCATAGGGTTTGTATAAGGCAATTTTGTTATATTCAAAATGATAGTACTTTGGAATTTTTAGAGCAAGTGCAAAATATCATTTTGAACTCTTGGAACTTCCTTGACAAATATAATATGACAAGATACTTTGTTTTGCAAGTTTGAGTGCCTTCATTGTTTTGAAGGTTGTTAGAGCAAGTTTGGCATTTGGGTTTCTTTAATGTTGCCAAACCAATTAGTGTGGTGGTTAGCAAACGAATATGGATGCCATGATGCAATGAAACACAAAAGCGAAAATTTTACTCAGGTTTTTAGGTTCTCAAACTTTGGGCTGTTACATTCACTTTGACCAAAATCGTGCAATACACAATATTCTAAAAATAATGTACACACTAGTGTAAAATGTAGTAGAGAAAAAGTCATCAAAACATATCCAGCTTGGGTCTAATCTTGAAGATCTCGTAAAAACAAAGACAACAATGAAAGCACGTTGTTGGAGGCTCCATCAGTGGCGGAGCTAGGGGGGACCAGCAGAGGCCAAGGCCCCCCTATGACACGGCGCATCAGGGTAGAATCCTGTATTAGCTTGGTTTATGTTGTCTGCTAATGACAATTTAGCTAAGCCAGCCCCCCTTACGTAAAATTTTCCTTGCTGGGCCCTCTTTATGCTTGCATCCTGCCTCCGCCCCTGGGCTCCATTTGAGCACAACGCATTTTCTAAAGTTCCGTGATCGTTTGGTTTTCAACTTTTGGTAGTTCTCAGCTTCCGAGGTGAAAACCCCAGTCCGATCTTTGGTGGTTGTGACCGGAAATGACGACTCTCTAGTCGTTTCGTTCCCTTGTTGAAATCCATTGTTTGGAGTTGGACCATTTCCGGTGTGAAAACCTAGAATCTAACCATACTGGTTAGATTGGACGACAATGGTGTTTCTGCACTCTTACCTTCAGTCAAGAACACGAGACGTGAGCTAGCAATCTTAAAAGCTCTGGCTTCTGCCATACCTAAATTCATATATTTTTGCATAGCATGTGTAATTATGGATAGATTAGCTAATTTTGCTTAGTACATGTTCATTCTGCCACACCAAAATTTTGATTGTACCTCCGCTACTGCGTATAAAGAAGTACCAAGATTAAGTGGAGACGGGGAGGACACGATGACAGGTGAGGAGTGTGGAGGACTTCCGATGCCAACTCATGCAGTGGCGGATCCACGTTGAAGCTGTGGGGTCAGCTGACCCCACAGCTTTTTGGCAAATCCTTCATATTCATGTACGTTTTTACACTACAAAAATCTAAAATTAGTTAAAATTCATGATAATCTTGGCTCTGACCCCACAGGGTTAGCCTCCTAGCTCCGCCACTGAACTCATGCATAAACATGTGCGATGGCCAATAGCGAAACAAGAAGGAAGACCGTACAGAGGGTGATGATGTGGTCACCAATGTGAACAACCATGAGCACAATGGCCGTCGGAGGCCGACCAATACCATAACCGTTGACATCATTCTAGACCTTTCTCCATATACCCAATGGTGGAGGAGCCGACCCTCGTGAGGACTTAGAACGTTGTGGTTGCAACCACTATTTCTCAAGATTTTACTATTGTGACTACTAGCTGAGTGCCCGTGCTTTGCTACGGGTGTATAAATATAGATTGGCAAATTCGGCTTTCACCTTACACCTCGTTCGTTGTCTTATTTCCCGAGTGCATTCGGCTTTCACCTTGCACCTCTTTTTTTGTTTAACCACACCTCCCACGAGAAAATTGTGTCATCTTACTCCTCTACCCGACTAACCGCTCCACCATCTAGATCGGTAATAAATATCAAGTTTTACTCAATCTTATTTCTACCTTTTGTCTATAGTAGTTGCTAATTATTATAAAATCTTTTTTTGAAAATGAGTAACATAAAATTGGTACAAGGATTACTGAATTCCTGCCAAAAAAATGAAGCTATGTAGGCATGGGTTCGTTAGTATTTATACGATATACACATTTATTGAGGAACATGATACACAATTACACATTCATCTGTCTCTACAACTTTCTTAGCATCCTACAAAAGCGAGGTGCCTTAGTTGATGTTAGAAACTCCATCGTCAATGCAAAAAATAGTAAAATGGCGCTACTCTGTGACTATCACGAGTCCACCCCTCCATTCTCCAGCCTAGTGTTGTGCCTTTTGTTACTCCTTCGCATCACCCCACCATCCATTTCTCTCTCCTAGTTCTCCAACACCTAGCTTTGTTGTATCATCTTTCATCTATCTTATTCACCAACTGACGTCAATTGCCATTGCTCCACGATAATGCTTACTTCTGAAGTCGTGGGGTGCACATCAGCAACTCGAAAATCACGAGAAGCAAGAAATTTGATGTGTTTATCCATCTAAGCTGAATTAAATGGTGCAATTTCTATTATAGAAGGCATGAGTGCGACGATTTGATTCCTAGGTAAGCTTTGCATACTTTACAGAGTACAAAATACAGTACGTAGGTATATTTCATAATTACTGTTCAATATGGATTTTTTAATAAGAGGCCCGTCCAATATTGTACACAAGAATGATGCAAAAATATATTAGCTTTATGGAGGACACCTAGATGATCGAAATGTGAATAAAAAGAATGCCCTAATTAATCTATGAATCGGTATTGATAATACGGAAAATAAATACACTTGTGCTGGATGAAGATAATTAAGAAACTATCAGGTAACGATTGAAAGGTTTTCAGATTCAGCATTATGAATATTCATGTGAAGTGTTGCAAAAATCAAACTGAATCATGAACAATTCCTTATCAGCCGGTGAAACCTTCTGGATAATAGAAAGCTCATCTTCAAGGCAATCTAAAAGACTACAATTAGGTTTCTATTATGAAGATAACACAAATATTTGTATTCATTGACATGTACCTTCTGAATTACATGTCAATGAATACATAATATTTGTGTTAATATGCATAAGGCATGATCAAGATAAAATCTTCTTGATTCAAATGTATACATATATTTAGATAATTTTGAACAAACATGACACCACACAATAGCTTTGATGGTAAATTTGCATGATGTTCTCATATGCAATAAATTGGTCTTTGATATAATATTTGCACAAGGCTAAAATATAAATGTGTCATCGAATTAAATATGTATATATGTATGGCTGGTTATGAAAAGAGAGGTAAAATGGAAGGAGGATGCAAAAACCATCTGAATCCACTTATGTTCATTGAGATGTGGCCGCTGCATGCCGCGACTATTATCTCCAAGTGGTGCAAACATAAGCTCAGTCATTTGTTGTTGTATCCCTAAATTGGTAGAAAGGAAATCAAATTAGCCACTCCTTTACTGGTCAAGTAACAACAGATATAACGTGATCTGCAGGTTCTATCATGTAAATGATAAAAATCCATTGGATTGGAACTGTGAGCTAATGCAAAGCTCTCTTCTTTGCTGTCTTGGTTCTCTCATGATCTCTCCTCTCTAGTATTTTCCTTTCCACCAAACTCCCTTCTCCATTTAGACCCTTTTTTCTCTGAACTTAAGTATAGAGGAGAGTTATCTTTGGTAAATTAAACTACAAGCACAATAGCAGATATTAATAGCTTAGAAAATTTTCAGTACACAGACTTCACGTTAGTGGGAATTTAGCATTGTCACAAATCCAAAAAAAAACTCTGAAGGAAATGAATAGCCCACATACATAATTTGTTTGTTTCGGTGGACAAACATAAGTTGTTCTTCATAACACGGAGTCATAACTATGTCAGCTTTGAAGTGCATTTGTCTTTTCTCAAATAAGGTATGTTTCCACTCTTATTTTCCTCTAACTCTACAAGTTGGAATGACACGCTACAAAAATACAAAATATACTACCCGTCCCCCTACAAGAAAAAAAAGTTTGTTCGTCCCTGTTCCTGTACAAGTCCCGATGATGCAATCAAACAGAATTTACAGCCTATCGTTCCAATTCTAAGAAATACTACACATGGTACAAAAAAAACAAAGATCATATAATCACCATATACCGCGTGCAACCAGATAAGTATGCAATATCAGGAGTGATTTCTGTAGTTCAGCAAAGCGAAAGGAAAAGAGGGGCAGACCTTTCGCTGCTTCAAGGAGAAGGAGAGGTACTCGGCTGGGGGTGATGGGCTGTGCCATGCCCGCCGTTGCAGGCTGGAGCCAGCGGCGGGCTCCGACACCGGCAGCTGCCTACCCTTGTCGTCTGCCCCCGACACCATGTCTTCATGTCAACCATGCCCGGAAGCACGGCGTGTGTGAACTGCGTGACGCCCTCGATGTTGACCTGGATACTGCTCCGCATTAACTCCTAGTCTACCTCCGTTGTTGACGAGGAACGTCGATGTCCAGGCCCTAAATGATCTGCTTGAGCGCCTCCACCCCGGCGCTAGCCCATCACCGCCGAAGTTGAGCACAAAGGTGCAGACCTTGATCTTGTGGTGTCTGGCCCTGATCTCCTCGGAGACGACATCGATGTTGTGCGGGTTCCGGCCGATGAGCATGAGGCCAAGGCGGTGAGGCAGAAATAGATGGCGCGGGTAACGACGTAGACCCTCAGAATGCTAGGCACGAATGGAGGTTGCTCCGATCGGGGACGCAGGTTAAGGTTGGAGATTAACTCAGTTGAGGAGTCGATAACCGGGAAGAATCTGTTAGATGTAGATGTTGGATATATTCACAGAAACAATGAGCTGGCGTGATATGCATGTGTTTAATTCAAACGATCTAACCATGCAACATAACTCGACCTTGATGGCTGTTCCTATTAGCAAGGAGAGATATAGAGCGAGTCAGCGAGATTGAGAGAACCCCGTAGCATCCCGTAATAGATTGTTGAGAAAAAAAGGTACGGTGGTTTGTTGAGCACCGTACTACCACCAGGGCATTTTGTTTGTTACATGCATGCGATGGCAGATTGGTTGTTGAGCACCATACCACCAGGGCATTTTGTTTCTTACATGCATGCGATGGCAGATTGGTTGTTGAGATAAGAGGTGGAGTGGCATTTGCTTTGTAATTTCTTAGAAGTGTGACACCATACCACGCTCTCACCTTTAATAGTAAAGATTTCGTCTACATCCTTTACCAGCGCAAAGATTTGGCGCCTTCTTATGTCGACCGCCACACCTCCAATAGCTGGGAATAGTAGACGATAGCCGGGAACAGTAGACGTTTGATTCATGGGCACTTGCATAGATAGATCGGTCGCGTCGTTGGCTCAGTAGATAACACCGTGACGTTGGTGGTCACGGATAATTCTCACTATATAGTTGCCATCCGAATCATGAGGCTCAAGTTCTCTAGTATCTTAGTTATCTTATCTCACTGAAAGTTCAGGACCCAGTTCAGATCAAGTGGTATTATACTCAGAGTTCATCGATGAGAGTTTTTTTTTCACTACCTACACTCCACCAAGAGCCCAATTTTTTTCAGATTGGTCCATCTTTTGTACCGACCTTTTTAGCTTTTAGTATTTTTTGCATCTAGTATTAGCATAGTTAAATTTTTGTTTCCTTCATCCTAAAATTACTTGATCGATCTTGCTTTTGGCCCGTCCTAATAATCTCTACCACACAGTAGTTCTCAATTTTTATTAAAAGTTACACACTTAGTTTCCAATTTTTCGCTGATTCTAGACACGCTTGCCTTCTTATGTACCGTGATACGCGAGCGTTCTCGCATTGTATCTAATTTCACCACGTGTGTGCGTTGCAGTAGACAGGCCTCACACTAGACATCAAGGGCATGTTCGGTTGCCTACATCCCCCTCTCTCCCCCATTCCAACAGGTTCACTGGCTACAATAAAAACTCGTTTGGTTGCGAACACGAGGTGTTGGCCTGCAGGCACATGAACCTTAAAGCAACCTAGAGCCTGGCTCCCTAGGAACGTTCGAATCGGCCATTTCCGGCGAGTCAGGCTAAATCGAGCACAAAAGGGGAAACGACAACGTACGCGGTATTGCAGGGGGATCAACGAGGAGATGGTTTGAGAGACCTAAATCTGCTGGCGCGGTATAGTGCAAAATCCAGTCTTACCCTCTTTTACTGGATGACATCTAGGCGGAGCCGATCCATGGCCATGACACCGCGCCTCTTCCCACAGAGGTCGCGCTGGAGCATAACCACCGCACGAAGGCGCGCCGTCACCGGAGCTCGTCCACCGCTGCATCGCACCTCCACTGCTGGACCCCGAGCTACACAAAAGAAGAAGGAAAAACAGCCCAACCAACCCTTTGGAATAAGGGACTCCGCCGACAACGGCGGCAAAGGTCGACGGGCCGCCGCCGCCCTCGAGGGGAGAGGCGGCGGTAGCTCGGTGTTAAGTTTTGATTAGTTTGGGAGAAAACTATGTACTAGATCGATCTTGATTTTGGCATGTCCAAATAATCTCTGCCGTAGTTCTCGATTAAAAACGAAAAGAAAAAATTACTCCCCCCCGTTCCAAAATACTTGACATGAATTTGTCCAAATATGGATGTATCTAGACATCTTTTAGTGTGTAGATAAATCCGTATTTGGACAAATCCACGTCAAGTATTTTGGAACGGAGGGAGCTTAGTTTCTAATTTTTCGCTAATTTTAGACACACTTGCCTTCTTAGGTACCGTGATACGGCGACATCATAGGGTTTAGGATTTTATCTTATATCAGCACATGCCTCAAGCCTCATGCTAGACATCAAGGGCATGTTTGGTTGCCTACAGCCCCCTGGCTTGCTAGCAACGCTCTAATCGGCCATTTTCAGCGAGTCGGAGTAAGTCGAGCGCAAAAGGGAAAACAATGTACGACGCAGTGGGCGGGAGAGACCAAAATCTTCTGACTCTTGATGGCGTGAAATCGAGTCTGACCCCCTTTTTACTAGCTCACATCTAGTCGAAACTAAGCATGGCCAGGACGCCGCACCTCCTCCCACAGAGGTCCCGCTGGAGCAGAACCACCGCACGAAGGCGCGCAGTCACTGGAGCTCGTCCACCGCTGCATTGCCCCGCGACCTCTAAAATCGTGATATTCGCCAAAGAACAAAAGAAAAGAAGCCCAACCAGCCCTTTGGAAGGAGGGACACCACCGACGGCGGCGACAAAGGTCATCGCGCCGCCGCCGCCCACGAGGGAGATAGCGGTGGCCTAGGGTTAGGTTTTGGAGTTCGCCCCCGGGTTGCTCAGAACGAGCGACACCACATCACAACATCATATTACAATAGTCACACGGTTAACTTAAAACAGTTTCAAGATGGGGCAACTCCATGTTAGGTGAAAAGACTAAAAACCCTATTAATGACAATGTTGTGTCTGAAATGTTGCGAATTTTGTATCGTTAGTGTTTTTTTAGATGAACATCTTTTGCATTTTTTTCATTAGCTATGTAAATTGTAAGGGAGCACTCACAGTTTCTTGAGTTGCCATTTGTCATACCTTACCTATATGCCATGTCCAGACAGAGAGATAAAGATGGTGATGGCCAGCTAACCTTCGAAGAATATTTTCACAGGTTACATGACCATATACATGGTTAAGATGACGAGAACGTAGAAATTTCTCATATTGGGAACATGACAATTGCAAAGGAGCCGTTTTCTGAACTTGACAAAGGTAGTGACTGGTAATGACGTGGAGCTTTGATTAAGGAGTTCAAGTGATGACTGAAGAAATCACCAACTTCTCTTTTTATGCATTTGAAAATAATTATTTTCTTTTGTAGGTTTCTTTCAGAGCTTGAGCTAAAACCTGTTCTTGATAAGCTCCATCTGTCAGAACGCCATTATGCCAGACATCAAGCCACACATGCCATTTCATAGGTTTGGTTCGCATTTTGGTCCTAGAGATTTTATTTCATTTCTGCTGTCCTTTGAGACCTTGAAATATTTCGATGTTCTCTTTATTATGCTTATTTTGTGTAAGATACTAGTTGAAGGCTTCAAGGTTTCCATGTTCTGTTTATTATGCTTATTTTGTGTAAGATACTAGTTGAAGGCTTCAAGGTACATTAGAATGGTGCTGTTATATCTCTATGCGCATAATGTATGATACTGAAGGGGCTATGTAAGTTCTTTGAAATGCTACTCCCATGGTAATTTGTTAGATTAGGATGTATACTTGCATGGTGAAGCAGCTTATTGTTTTCTTATATGTTTATTTGCTGTGAGTGCCCTAGAGGTTCTCGACCAGGGGTGGTCACAATCCCATGGTAGCTAGTAGCTGCAGCCTGCAGTCTGGCACTTTCCTGTGTACTGCCTGTCCAGCCCGTCCAGTTCTCCTGCATGTTGCTGACTCGCTGCTTTCCTGTGTACTGCAACTAAAATTACCATGCCCTTTTGAGCAGGAAGTATTCCAAAGTGCATCACTTCTACTCAAGATGTCATGTGGATACTTGCAATTGAAATAATCAACTAATCGCGGTGCGCAACAGCTTAGAGTTGGCATCACACGAGGGGATAAGGAGCTGCTTTGGTCTCTGAATTGTTCTGTAAAATGAAATTTCATTTTCGTGGTGATAGGAGTCGGATCCACATGCCAGCTTACACTGTCTCAGTTTTGTAAAACGAACGGTGTATTACTGTATTAGTGAAGAATGAGATACAGACTTTTAGTGAAAGCAGATGAAAGTTCGCTAACATACTGTGCTGTTAGGTTATGTGAAATGAACCCAATCAGATGCGCTCTCCGTATGTCCTCTGACCGAAATAAATTCTTTCCTAATTTTCGTTAGTCGAGTATGCTTTGCCTATGTTCAAGGAAAAAAGTATGACACGTCTTGCTCCGTTCATTAGTAATAGCATGGGTTGTGCGTCATTCACCAGCTAAAGTAAACACTACCATAAAATGCATAGGGGTTCTCAATCATCTCTTCAAACGTTAGCCTTCCATCATGATCTTTGTCCGCCTAAAGTTTTTTGATATAGCAATCGTGCCCATCTCCAGGAGAAAAGAGACATCTAATATGAACGCTCATAAAAGGAAAAGAGACCTCAAACAGGCTTTCAGACGTCCGGGAGTAAGTCAACGCTTCCTCCTCGGCTTCCGTGATGCCGGCTTGGTGCGGCGGTGGGGCACGACCTTTGCGGCGGCCAATTCTCCATTCATTTTTTCAATGTACCTCATGACGACCTCGTAGTCCTGTTCATCCTCACAGGCGCAGTGCGCTAAGTCTAAGAACTTATAATGCAGCACAGAGTACCTGCATTGCTGGCACGTGTCCATCTGAGGTTCACCGCGGCAGTGCATCTGGCACTGGAGTGGGTTGGTTGTCCAGCGTGGCATGACGTGTAACCTTGGTATTTCACGCACACTCAGGTGGATCATCACCTGAAAAAGATTGGAAGCCTGAAGGTGTTGAAAGGTATATGTACATGCATATGGCAGCTCATAGTAAGCATACATATAAAGTTAGGAGCAAGAGAATACTTTAGTAGCAATGGATGAAAGATGGTTCTGACAGAAAACTATTACCTTGATAGCATGGCAGCAGAGCATCCCCGTGTGCTCGAATTGCTTGCACACGCACATGAACGCTTCGCCGTCTTCTCTAACATTGATCTCATATTCCACCCTAGACCATTTCTCCCTAGCTTCACTGCTAGGATACCGAGCTATGTACCTGAAGTTGGGGATGACTGCCTCCACCACGTAAGGTTCGGATTCGCGTATGGCTTGCACAAACAGTTCGTAGACCGGTCTTGTGTACACCTCGCTGGCATGCTTCTCGATTGGTAGGTTTGTTCTCAGAACGATCTCATCCTGCACATAAACAACAATTCATCCTTAGTCTCAGCTTATCTTGAATGCCCAAACGAAAGACATTAATTTCCTGAAGTTAAGCTTACCATAGTAGTCCTCTTCTCCAGAAACCCATAGTCCAGTTCTTGATTGGACCGCAGTTTCTCGTACTGTTTGGCGAAAAGTTCCATTGAGCAATCCCGTGGAACATGATGTCGTTTCAGAAAGTGTTTCGCACTCTCGCTCTTTTGTGTGCTGGTCAGTGTACCACAGAATGTATCACTGAAGTACGCCTTAACCCACTTGTGCCGCACCTCATATATCTCCTTCAGAAATGGATGATTCTGCAAACCATGCTTCTCTAGCAGCATCTCCCATGCTCTCTCAAACTCATCAACCGTCAGCATGTCGTTCAGAATTTTGTGGAGCCCCACTCGGAAGATACTTGTTTTGGTGTAATGAAAACCAAGGTAGTCCTTTGCTCTGCGAAGGACATTCCACTTGCACCATCTGTCTGTGGTGAATGGCAGTACCTTCAATACAGCTTCCTCAATTGCCTCGCAGCGATCTACATGATTATACACAAAACAAAGCGAAGGACATTCCACTTGCACCATCTGTCTGTGGTGAATGGCAGTACCTTCAATACAGCTTCCTCAATTGCCTCGCAGCGATCTACATGATTATACACAAAACAAGTTAGATGGCTGGGCTGCAGAAAAATACTATTGGGTAGGGGAAAGTGTGCACAGATGTAATCGTACCGGTCAGTATAGTTTGGGGGGTGTTTACCACCCATTAACTGGAAGAACTGACTGAGCACCCATTTGAAGCTCTCCATTTTCTCGTCTATCATCAGCACCCCCACCAAGCAATATGGTCTCAAAGTTATTATTGACTCCAACAAAAAGGCCGAATGGCGTTCCATACTTGTCCGATCTGTAGGTGGTGTCGAAGATAATCACATCACCAAAGTACTGGTACTGAAAGTTCTGGTCATTGGTCCATGTTGCCCCGAAAGTTGAGACGAGAGAGAGTGGAGAAGAGAGGGGAGTGTGTTCCACTTTGAGAAATGGTTAGCCACAATTTTCTACTTAGTATTCCTCCCTTTAAATAGGGGCTGAGCAGCCGGGCTGCCTAAGTCAACTATCCTGTCACATCACTGTGATGTGACCGGTCATACCTCTATCTGACATGCCACTGTTGGCGATGTCACAGACTAGGAAACACTGTAGGTGACGTCTAGCATGTCCTAGCTACCTACTTTGTACTTGATGCTGACGCATCACTTCAGGACACTGGCTACAGGACAAAAGCCCTCGCACCAGAGGAACCTGGCAACTACTTCGACTCGGGACAGACCCCGAAGTCGAACACTTCCTCGACTTGGGACAGACCCCGAAGTCGGCACTCTCTAACTTATCGACTCCTCCTCCACACTCGAAGGGATCGTCGACTGGACACACAAGCCTATTTCCAACAATCACTCCCACGGCCGTTGTCACCGCCTCACCCCAGAATTCTCCGGGTACCTTCTTGGCCTTCAGCAGACTGCGGGCCATGCCCACAATCGTCTGGTTGCGTCGCTTCACGACGCCGTTCTGCTGTGGGGAGTACGGAGCCGTCAGGTGACGCTCCACTCCGAGCTCAGCGCAGTATGCTGTGAAGGACCCGGAGGTGAATTCGCCTCCGCGATCCGTGCACATCGTGCGCAGCTTGCAGCCAGATTCCGACTCGACTCCCGCCTGGAGTCGAATGATGGCGGCTGCGGCCTCGTCCTTCGTCGAGAGAAGGGCGAGCCACATGTACCGCGACAGGTCGTCCACCAGCAGGAGGAAGTACCTCTTCCCGCTCGGTGTGGCCGGGGTGATCGGCCCGCAGAGGTCGCCGTGGACCAACTCGAGTCGCTCCTTTGCTTGCTTTGCGAATGGGGCTCGCCTCTGCTTCCCTGCTAGGCAGGCGTCGCAGAGCTGGTTCACGTGCTCCACCAGAGGGAGGCCACGCACCATCTCGCCCTTCGCCAGTCGGCGCAAGCTGTCGAAGTTGAGGTGCCCGAACCGCGCATGCCAAGTCCATGTCGGGTCGTCGCCAGTGCCCACGGCTAGGCACACTGACTCGCGCGTGCAGCTTGTACATCCGGTTCGGCTCTCGCCTGACCTTGATCAGGAGCTGCCGCTCCCTATCACGCACTCGAAGGATCCCATCCTCGATCAGCACTTGGCAGCCGTTCTCGTCGAACTGGCCCAGGCTGATGATCTGCGTGTTCAGCCGGGGTATGTAGTACACCCCGGTGACGGCCCGATGCTCGCCTGACTTGCAGACGAAGAGCACCGTCCCTTGCCCGCAGATGTCGACTCGCGAGCCGTCGCCGAACTTGACAGTCCCGGTGACGCTTGTGTCGAGCTCCGCGAACGCGGCGCGGTCACCAATCATGTGATTGGTGCCGCCCGAGTCGAGGTACCAGACGCCCTTCTTGGCGTCCCCCTCTTGCGCCAGGTTGACCTGCGCCTTCTCCTCTAGCATGAGGAGGACCGGCTCCTTGCGAGTCGGGTTGGCCAGCTCCTTCCAAGCTGCCACGGTTGACTCCTCTCGAGTCACCGCAGTCGAGTGCTCTCCACTCGACGAGGCTGTCGGGTGCTCTCCACTCGACGAGGATGTCGGGTCCTTGCGACCCGACACTCCCGTCTGCTGGAGCCGGGTGGCCAACTCCTCCCGAGTCGCCATGGTCAGCTCCTTCTGAGCCAACGCTATCGAGTCCTCCTGACTCGATGATTCTGTCGGGTCCTTGAGACCCAACACGGCCGACTCCTCTCGAGTCGCCGAGCCCAGCTCCTCCCGAGCTGGGGCAGTGGAGTCCTCGTGACCCAACGATGTTGTCGACTCCTCTCGAGTCAACGTGTCCCACTCCGCGATCCACTGGATCGGCGCGAGTTCCTTCGGAGGAGTCGACGATCCCTCCGACTCCGCCACCGGTCGAGTCGCTGACTCTGCCACCGGTCGAGACAAGGGTGCCGCCTCCGAGGTGCTCGACTCCGCCTGGCGAGTCGAAGCAGGGAGTTGTGGGGCAGACGCGATGGTGCAGGTCTCCATCATGAGGAGTGCGATGTCGTCTTCATCGTCTCCGCCACGGACGAGGTGTGCTTCCGCACCCTCTGCGCGCACAAGGTGTGCTTCCTCGCGCTTCTTCTTGCGGCAGTCCCGCGCCCAATGGCCGGCGACTCCGCAGTAGCGGCACGTGTCTTTCGACGTGCCGCGGTTCCCGGCTCCGCGAGCCGAGCTGCCCCTGCCGCGACTGCGCGGCTTGCCGCCGCCGCGTCCGGCCTGGAGGATCCACCTCCGTCCTGCAGGCGCATCCGAGAGAACCACTCCTCCTCCGTGAGGAGTAGTTTCCTGGCCTGCTTGGCCTCCGGCTTCTCCGCCTCATGTCGCTCCCCGGGCGTTTTGAGGCGGCCGATGAGCTCCTCCATGGGAAGCTTGTCGAGGTCGAGCAGAGTCTCGATAGAGCATGCCATCTGCGAGAATCTCGTGGGAACGACCGAGAGAAACTTACGGATAGTGTCCGGCTCGGTGATGGTGACGCCGAGCACCCCAAGCTGCGACACGAGCGACGATAGCCGCATGGCGAAGTCGTCGATGTTCTCGTCGTCGCCGAAGTTGATGGCCTCGTACTGCTTCTTGAGCGCCGTCGCCTTCGCCTCCCGGACACGGGTGTCTCCGACCCGCATCGTCTTGATCGCCTCCCACGCCTCCTTGGCCGTCTTCTTCGATGCCAGTGTGGAGATCATCTCCGGCGGGACGGCGAGCAGCTCATACTCCAGCGCCGCTCGGTCCGTCTCGCGCTCCTCCGTGCCATCGTGCACGGCGGCCCAAACATGGCGTGCCTCAAGCTTCACCTGCATGAGCAACGCCCAGTCCGCGTAGTTTGACCGCGTGAGCAGCGGCCACGAACTACCGGCCTCCCGCACAACCCGCTGGACTGCCAGCGTGCTAGCGGCCTCCTTCACCTCCGCCGGCATGAGCGCATTTCCCTCGCCCATCTCCGGTGAGATCTCTCAAGAACTCAGGCTCTGATACCAATTGTTGCCCTGAAAGTTGAGACGAGAGAGAGTGGAGAAGAGAGGGGAGTGTGTTCCACTTTGAGAAATGGTTTGACTCAATTTTCTACTTAGTATTCCTCCCTTTAAATAGGGGCTGAGCAGCCGGCTGCCTAAGTCAACTATCCTGTCACATCACTGTGATGTGACCGGTCATACCTCTATCTGACATGCCACTGTTGGCGATGTCACAGACTAGGAAACACTGTAGGTGACGTCTAGCACGTCCTAGCTACCTACTCTGTACTTGATGCTGACGCATCACTTCAGGACACTGGCTACAGGACAAAAGCCCTCGCACTAGAGGAACCTGGCAACTACTTCGACTCGGGACAGACCCCGGAGTCGAACACTTCCTCGACTTGGGACAGACCCCGAAGTCGGCACTCTCTAACTTATCGACTCCTCCTCCACACTCGAAGGGATCGTCGACTGGACACACAAGCCTATTTCCAACAGTCTAGAGTAGTGGCCTTACTCTACAGTTACTATCCAACTTCAAACCAGTATAATCAAATGTTGGATCCTTTGCTTTGATCCTAGCAAAGGTTTCCACGGTCTTCCTGATCTCATCAGACAGCGAATTATTTGCTTCGGTATCAGCAATGTGTGGAACATTGTTTTCCCTTAATTGGCGAATCAAGTCCCTTGTGTTCTTGTCAATACTACTATGAGACTGCCAAGATGACCTCTGCGCACACATCTTAGAAAGTGGATGGTTATGCACAATTTGATGTTCGCACACACACCATCTGCCGTCTCTGGATCTCAGCAACAGAATCGACGCTGTGCATTCACACCGACGAAATGAATTGCTGTCATTGGTTGGTTTCCCCTGTAGAATATAGCATTTTTCGGAGCATTGGTACTGGGTTGAGATCAACAACATAAAAATCAGAAATACTACCTTAACTACATGGGGAGGATGAATGCCATACCTCACATGCGCAAACAAATTGCTGTATGCATTTAGTTCCATGAGAATCCATACTACTCGCTCCATACCCCACGCCGAAACCAGATTCCCAAGAATGAATGTTGTAGAATTCGTATGCCTCGTCAAGAGAAACAAAGGAACTCCCAACAGTTGAATTGACGACGGCCTCAGTTTCCCTCTGCGCAAACCCTGCAATCGCCTTCTCCAGCACGCCAACACGATACACAGAAGCAGATCCATGTTCATCTCCCAGCCGCGGCCTACATAATTTGTTATCAGCAATTAGTTACATACGCAGAGATATGTGGTAGGTGCTGAATGGCAGTACAGTTTTCTTAATTTGCACGGACTGATTCTATAGTTCTGTTCTAGTAGAAACTTGATTGATTCGTTCCTGTACAAACAGCTAAAGGAAAGGCTTCTGATCACACACTTGTCGTCTGGGCCCACATTCATTCAATTCATTCATTCATTGTTCTGTTGTGGATTCGAACCACTAGCACAAATTGGATTTCGAGTCCAGGGCGCTATTAAAGGATTTAGAACCAGCCGACACACAACATAACATCATCTAAATATAACATTCTAAAGGTATTGAAGCATCCATATGTTTGTCGTATCTGAATACAACAATCCCTTAGGGTGCCTGTATGGGCTTTCTCATCTCATACATGCCCACTTCAGCTATGCTAACTAGGTACAAGTGTGTTCTAATGTGTTGTGTTTGGTAACCCGTATGAGGTAAGCAGTGCTGAGTTGAGAGGCTGTTTGGTGTCCTGTATGAACTGAGCCAAGCCAGATATTTTAAAAAAGCAATTCGGTTCCTGAAATAGAAAACGTAAATGCAATCAGGTCCCTGGGCGAGTGCTCCGGCTTCCCCGCCGTCGCCGGCGAGAGCAGCGCCGCCGAGAGGCCGAGATGGTCCACCTCCACGACGGCGCCGGCGGAGGCCGCGTCTCTGCTATTCCTCCGGTAGTGGACAAGGCCGGGAGAGGCCGCTGCTATTCCACGGGCGCTGGGGCTCGTCTCCGGCGGAGGTGCTCGTCTACGGCGCAAGGCATCCTCCGTGGCGGAGCGAGGAGGCGGCGGTGGTGGTCCTCCGTGGCTGCTCGAGGAGCCGATGGTGCTGGCCGTCCGTGGCGGCGCGAGGAGGCGGCGGCGGTGCTCCTGATGGCGGCGGCGGACGACGCACATCTCGGGTCGACGCGAGGATGCATGGCGGCGGCGCTGGGCGCCGGCTCCGGGCTGCTCGAGCCTCTGGGGTGGCGCTGGGCGGCGGGGCGGGTCGACGCTGGGTGGGGCGGCGGGAGCGAGCGACGGGAGAGAGAGGGGGAAGCGGGGAATGAGAGGAATTTTCCTGCGGGTGGACGAGGCGGATCCCGGGTGGGGCCCGCGTGTGGGATTTTTCGCACGAGACGGGCAGGGCTGAGTTGAGAAGCTCGATCTGAGCTTCTCTACCGGGCAGGGCTGAGAGCCATTTCCAGGCGAGGTGGGCAGGGGCGGAGACACACGACCCGGGCTACCAAACACGAAAAATCAGGGTGGGAGGAGATTTTCTGAGTAGAGCCGGGCTACCAAACACGCCATAAATGTTTTTGCCTATCTAAACACAGAAGGTTCACAAAGTCGGAGACATTAAATGAGTGTAAATGACAAAACTGTTCATAATGATTTACCACAAACTAGGAACAGGCAAGCAGATAGCCTAACTGCATTTGTTTGGGCGCACATCACAGGCAGCTAACTACTGTAACAAACTAAAACCCTAACCCCAAAATCCTTGTGGATTAACTAATGAAGGAGTCCGGATTACTATTAACTTGATTGATTAATTAATCCGCATGCGCTGTTCCATGGAATTAGGTCGCAATCATCCAGATACAGCCATGAGCCAACCCCCGGGCCCCTCCACGGAGACACACCCAGAAAAAAAACTGAACAAACAGAAACTAGCGCGACGGCGACGCGAGTACCTTGGAGGAGGCGCGGCGGCGGCGCCACGGGCATGCGGGTGTGGCGGCGCCTTCACCTCCTCCATCTTGATCCTGTACCAACGAAGCGCAAGGAACGAACTGCCGGCTTTTAGTTACTTCGCCGGCCGGACAAGAAAGTGGCAGGAGGATGGATATACACCGGCTGACCTCCGCTGCTCCTTCCCCGGCGGCGCGAACTCCGCGGCCGTCTCTGTGTCGCCCGCAGGCCGCAGCGGTGGGGATGAATATTCTCTTTTTTTAGTGAATTGCACTTTTTTACGGGTTGAGTGGATTACACTTTGCACTTGTCACGTTTTATTGGCAGTCACTTATCATTTCACTTTGCCTTAGATTTTCTTAAGACTTTACAATTTATTACTCCTTTTTGACTTTGACCAAAATCGTGCAATACACAATATTTTGAAATGATGTACGCTAGTGTAAAATGTAGTAGAGAAAAAATTCATCAAAACATATCCAACTTGGGTCTAATTTTGAAGATCTCAGCGAAACAAAGACAACAATGAAAGCACATTGCGATTTGGATGCTCTGCTTGAGCATAGTGCATTTTTTAAAGTTCCGTGATTGTTAGGTTTTCATTGTTGGTACTAGTTGTGTCATATTAGAGCATTTATAATAGATGCCCTATTTTAGCAGTGGGGGCCTAAAGCCGTTTTGAGGGCATAAAAGGGCAAAAAACCGACCTTCAACAGTGCCTATTTTGTCCCAAAATTTGCTCCACTCTGCCTCATATATGTGGCAGAGAGGCCTGCACGCGGCCGCTGCCCTATCCACCAAATCACACGCGCGGGAAGCCCAATTGCCACGCGAAAGTTCCCGTCTCCCCCACGTCGCCCCGCTCCTCCCCCGATTTGACCGCCGCCGGCAACCTCCGTGGCATGGACGGCGACGACAGTGCCCTCAATGTCTCCCCCCCCCCCCCCCCCCCCCCCCCGCGACGTCGTCACCTCCATCGCAGCGGAAAGCCGTATGATCTCGCCCTTTCGCCGCCCGGTGTTCACGCCGCCCCGACCCATCACTGACACCAGGAATCCATCCTGGGAGGCCACCGTGGTGGCGAAAACGGGCGCCGCCCGCAAGAAGGCGGACATGGCCGACGGCAAGAGGTGGTCGGCGGCTGCGACCACAGGGAACAAGAAGCAAAAGGCAGGTCACGACCACAAGCCCGACGACGATGTCGTCGATGCTGAGATGTCTTTGCCGCTGCCGCTCGCAGCCGAGGAGCTCATGTCATCGCTGACCCGCACTCCGGCCGCGTCCAACGTATTCGACAATATGTCTATGGGGTAAAATTTTGACCATTCTTTGCTATTTCATTTTATTCAATGTTCCTCTTCAACATAGTTGAATTTTGCATCGTAGACTCAATGATGATGAGGAGTTCTTCAATACTATGAATGATATCTCATTCCTATGCCTCCTCGCAAGACACTACATCACAAGAGTATGAGCAAACACACATTGATGATGATGGTCTTGATAATGAAGATGACGTTTCTGTGCCAAAGGAAAGAGCGGAAAACTACACCACGGCAGAAGACAAGTTGATTTGCGCGGCGGGGAAGAGGGTCGGCCTTGATGCGGTCGTGGGGGTGGAGCAACCGAAAGAAGCCTATTGGACGCGCATGTGGGAGCACTTCATTGCTCGGAACAAGAGTGGCATTGATCGATCGGAACTGAAAGATTGTGGAATATTGATTGTATTGCTTGATTCTAGATTGATTACATTGAGCCACGATGGGCTATATAAAAGGGTACAAGACTTAGAGACTACGAAACCTAGTAGAGATAGACTTGGATTACAATCCTAAATTACCAAATATAGCTAAACCGTAATATAATCTACCCCCCCAGTCAGAGCTGGAGCGTCTCGGATGGTCTGACTGGAGCACAAGCCGAAGTCGCGAACTGGAGAGGGAGACGAGATAATAGCCCTTGATGCCGATTCCGATGTAGCCGAGTAGTGGGAGCTGTAGTCGTGGTCGATGTTGCCGTTGTTGGGGTAGCTGAGGTAGACGTTGATGGAGTTGGTGTAGACGAGGTAGGCGGGACGTTTTGCCGAGCTTGCCAGACTCGGGAGCGCGTCGAGGACAAAGGCACGCGCTGGTGTTGCCAATACCGGACATGCGAAGACAGGGACCACCATGAACCTTGCGAGCCAGAGACGGATGAAAAAGCAGACGAGATCTCATGATCGGTCGGTGCGTAGAGCAGATTTTCCGCCGTTGTTGCCGGAGTAGACGAAATGGTTGCAAAAATAAAATAGACTGCAACTCTGGCGCGGTTTGTGGTGGACGAAGACCACGTGGTGGTTGTTGAAGACGTTTGAGCTGTAGAGGAAGTAGTTGTTGGAGATATGCCCTAAAGGCAAATAAATATTAAGTATTTATCGCATTATCTCATTAAGTTCATGAATAAGTTTTATACCGTGCTATAACTGTATTAATCGGAATTGTTAATACACGTGTGGTATGTAAACAAATCAGGGTCCCTAGTAAGCCTCTATATATAAACTAGTTCATCAGTCAGCGGATGATCGAGATTTCCCTATCATGCAGATTCATAACAGTTGATGATGAAGTCATTTTATTAGTGGAAATAAAATGATGGACATACCCAACAAAGTATTGCAAGAGGATCGTGTCATGAAGTTCATTATTGCAATAGGAAAGTAATATGGTAGTTTACTTCTTAGACCGTGAGATCATATTAATCGCTACCCCCGGAGGGTACTTCGAGTGCATCAATCGTCAGTTCATAAATGGGTGACTAAAAAGGTGTGACACTTGGGTGTTCGAAAGAGGTATGTTGAGGCCTATAGATCAAGAGCAGGATTTGTTCATCCGCGTGATGGAAAGATACTCTGGGCCCACTCGGTGAGATTACATCCATAAAGCTGCACAACGTATGACTAGGTCATGGGGATGTAATATCACAGAACGAGTTAAGTAGCCCTTGTCGGTAACGAGATAAAACAAAGCATAGGATGTTCACGATCGTATCTCGGACAAGGGTAGTATCGAAGGAACAAAAGGAATGAATATCATATTAACGGTTCATCGACGATTATTCTGGAATGCACAGGGACCGTCATAGCCATCCAGGTCTCCCTGACGGTCATTGGCGAGCGAGGGGTCTCGACCATGTCTGGAGTATTCCCGAACCATAGGGTAACACACTTAAGGTCTTGACGACGCTTGGAGATCGTTTTGGAATTATCAGAATAATAGAAATAGAGAGAGAAAATGAACCGGAAAGGTTCCAGTGGAATCGGAAGGGTTCCATGGAAGACCGAAGGAAGTTCGGAGTGGTCCGGAAGTTGTTGCGGAGTCACGGGAGATTAAATAATATGCAAATATATTTAATTATGAATTATATATATTTTAATAATAATTTAATATTAAATAAAAGAGGAAAAATGGGCAAAATACCTAGATGGGCCAAAAAGGCCCATGTGTGGCCGTACCACACACGGGGGTGGTGCACATGGGCCACAAGGGGCCCATGCGGCTGCAATAGCCAGCCGCACCACCCCCTCCTCCTCTTTAGTCCCACATGGATTAGCTAGGGAGAGGGACACCCCTCTCCCCTAATAAATAGTGGGGCATATTAATTGGATTAAATACACAGAAAATACAATTAATTTGTATATTGGCCGAGGATGCCCCTCCGCCCACTTGCACCCTCTCTCCACCTCTCGTAGTGCGTGGTCCCTTGGAGGAAAGCGCGCGTGTGAGAAATCTATACCGCAGTACGCCGCCGTGCTGCGGGATTCCACCCAAAAGTTCTACTTCCGCTATCTCGGCTGGATCAGAGAGCCCGGGAGTCGTGGTCAAGCTCCGCACATGTGCGAGTACTCGGAGGCGCCACACTCGTGGTGCCAGGGCGTCATCGTCGCGCCACCTTCGCCGTCGTCTTCGTTGTGCCAAGTTCTTCGCGACCTCGAGGTCGGCTACATCGTCTACATCGACAACGCTTGTTGCGGGAGCGTAATCCCCGCTATCGGTCTACAAGGGTACGCCGGATGGGTACGAGAAATTAAGGGGAATTCTCTCACACAACAACATACTCTATGTAATAGAAGAATTTCTAGGAGATGCGCCGGATGATTCCGCAAGCGAAGAAGAAGATGAGGATTTTCGCCAGCGTCGTGATATTTTCATAAGTGTCCAGATCACCATGTCTTACATGGAGCCTGAATTGAAAGCACGGTTTCAAGACATGGAACCTTTTGTGATGATAGATGCACTCAAAACCCATTTCATAGACCAGATGAAACTTGAGCAGTTTAGGCAGCTGGATAAGTTTCTTTCACTCCAGATGGAAGAACACACCTGCTTGGAAACTCATTTGGGCAAGATGTACGAAATATACTTGAGTCTCACGAATGTCTATGACTACTGGATGGCGGATGCTTTTGCGATCACTATTGTGTTACGTTCTCTTCCTCCTAGCTATGAGGAGCATGTCCGTGGCTATGTTGTGAAGAGTGAGTCGCTTACTCTTTATCAATTTATAAGCCGGTTCAGGAACATAAAAGTAGATCCTATTGAAGCAGAGATCATCGACCCATACGGTATATTTGATATACAGAATTATAAATTTATTGTTTTGCAAAATATTTGTTGAAAAGTATCTGATACTTATTCTGTTTTATGAAAACATGACCTAATTATTACAAGGATATGGAAAGGGACAATGTGATGGTGAACAAGTGATGGCAAGCAAGATAGTTGATGGCCAATGTCGTTTTACCTTCTATATTTATTATTTCAGATTAGTATTTTAGAATAAGAGATTTTGTAATCGTTTTGAGAATGATCTTAATTAGTGTGTTTTGCATCTTGCAATGCAGTTATTCATATATGTAATGGAACAAGCCAGTTGTTTTTGATTATGGATAAATTCTTCTTATGATCATGTTTCGGTTACAAATAAGTCATTCGCGTTATAATCCTGATGATAATAAGTTGGACATTTATAAAACAGGAATACTAAAATAAAATCCAAAGTAAAAAATGATGATATGGTTTGAAACAACACCACCAAATTGTTAATCATGTTGGCATTATTTATAGATACTTCGATCTATTAAAATTGAGCCAATGTCTAAATGAGACGTGATGATCCAAACATTGATATGTCAACGTATAATAAAAGTTGATTGAAAATCATACATGATGATAATTAAATCAATATGGTGAATATCATTATTATCGGAACCTTTTAAAATGACACTAAGTAAATAAAATGTATTTACTAAAAGAGACATTAATCTGAAATTGTTTGATAAAAGATCAAACGGATTTTTTGAGAAAAGGTGGATACTAAATCGGGTCATTGAGATTTGATCAAAAGGACGGTGATTTTGGGTTATGATTTTAGCATAGAGACTTGTGAAATTTGTTCCACAAATTATAATAATTGCACATCAAACAAGTTGATTTGTAAATATTGTAATCATACTCTATTTTTGATAAAGTATGGTCTTAAAAGTATCTCTTAAAAGTTAAAAATTATTTAGAGTAGTTTTAGTAAAACGCCCCACTTTAGAAAATTGTTTTCTCATCCAAAATTCGTGTAACAAGACAATATTTTCAGTGTCGTGGTTTAAAGGATTATATGATAATATAAAACTATACACGAATAGTTCTTTGTAGAATATTCATAAAAGGTATGAATACATTCCATGAACCAAAATACCAATAAAAGCAAAACTAGTATTGTTGTCTTGGTAATTTTGGAAAATAAGTTTTTCGAACGAAAGTTAATGGAATAGTGCATAAAGCTTAAGTAAAGGTAATTGACCTTATTCCTATGAAGTATGGAGTAATGTGACGAAATATGTTTCGGGAACAAAACTCTACGAAAGGAAATGAAAAATGATGATAAAAGATCATAATGTTTCATTAGGAGCTTTTTGTAAAGATGATACGAATCAAGAATATTTTTGTCAAGTCACAAATTGATATTCTTGATTAAATGATTTTGTTACCAGAACGAAATACATCTACGAACTACAAAGAAATTAGATGATACCAAATACGAGAAACAATTAAGAATTGTAAATCCTAAGTTACAATTAAGATTACAAAGATAATTGTTATTTGAATCTTATTAAGTAAAAATGGTTACTTAATCTTTTATAAAAGGTTATATGAAAGGAATGAAACTATGGAAAGGACATAAAGCTAATTTTGTTATAAAGAATGTCTTGGACAAAATCAAAAGGTTTGACTACACAAAAGTAGACATGCTTGAGTCTGTGTTAGCAAAGTGCTGATACTTCGTATGTTGGATTTCGAATTGATAAATGATCAATGATTTTGTATTGACCAAAATATCGAAAGAAATTATGTTTATATAATATGTAAGAGACATGTTTTTTAGTGGGAGCTAGATGAGCTCATAGTCTGAAATGTGATTGACATTTTGAGTGGGAGCTTATTAAGTGTCCTTATATGTAAATGACATATAATGAAAAGTACTGGTAAATTTAAATTAGAATTAATATGATTATTGAATTACGATGAAGTTTTGTGTGATTTAAAACATTGGTAATCTATTTAGATAGATCAGGAAGTTTTAAATAAAAGGTCGAGATGTTTTCTAGATTAGATTCTGAAAGGTCAGAATGGAATAAAACGAGGAAAAGTCCTTGGAAATCTAGTTAAACCATTTTGATGGATTTTACACGATAATAGTGGTTAAAAGATATGGTGCCCTTTATACGGTTATAATAGGTGGCATCGTATAAAACCATATTATGTGCTCGACATAGTATGACCCATGTTCTTATAAGAGGAACAAGTACTAAGATGCATTTTATGAATTCACTATAAGTAAAAACTTTATTAAAGGAAACTAAGGTTAAGGAATTCGAGTCTATAGAGGATAGTGAACTCAACAAAGTGTTGTGTTAAAAGATCTATCTGGATGGCTGAAAGAACCAAATTGTCGTAGGAAGCGGTTAGATACTTAGATACTAAACTGACAATAGAATGTCAAAATCTACATAAGTACAAAAAGTATATAGATACTGCGAAATTATACATGTAAGATTGGTAGAGAAAAAATGTGTTCTCTAACTAAGTGGTTTCCTGGTGAATGTAGCTGATTAAGAATCAGAGTACCCGCAGGGAAACGAAAGTCTCACTTAGTCGTCAAATATGTATATAAGTTATCTAGATAACGGATAGATATCAAACAAGGTGACATCAATGAATCGCAAAAGAACATACGGTTTCAGTATGGTATAGACAGTTAGAGGAAAATGCTTCCACAAGCAAGCATCATCATAAAGTGCTTATATGATAAGGTGTTATGATCAAATGGTAAAATGCAGCTAGTTTATTTGTAATCTAGTGCAAGTGGGAGACTGTTGGAGATATGCCCTAGAGGCAAATAAATATTAAGTATTTATCGCATTATCTCATTAAGTTTATGAATAAGTTTTATACCGTGCTATAACTGTATTAATCGGAATTGTTAATACACGTGTGGTATGTAAACAAACCAGGGTCCCTAGTAAGCCTCTATATAAACTAGTTCATCAGTCAGCGGATGATCGAGATTTCCCGATCATGCAGATTCATAACAGTTGATGATGAAGTCATTTTATTAGTGGAATAAAATGATGGACATACCCAACAAAGTATTGCAAGAGGATCGTGTCACGAAGTTCATTATTGCAGTAGGAAAGTAATATGGCAGTTTATTTCTTACATCGTGAGATTATATTAATCGCTACCTCCGGAGGGTACTTCCAGTGCATCAATCGTCAGTTCATAAATGGGTGACTAAAAAGGTGTGACACTTGGGTATTCGAAAGAGGTATGTTGAGGCCTATAGATCAAGAGCGGGATTTGTTCATCCGCGTGATGGAAAGATACTCTGGGCCCACTCGGTGAGATTACATCCATGAAGCTGCGCAGCGTATGACTAGGTCATGGGGATGTAATATCACAGAACGAGTTAAGTAGCCCTTGTCGGTAAAGAGATAAAACAAAGCATATTATGTTCACGATCGTATCTCAGACAAGGGTAGTATCGAAGGAACAAAAGGAATGAATATCATATTAACGGTTCATCGACGATTATTCTGGAATGCACAGGGACCGTCATAACCATCCAGGTCTCCCTGACGGTCATTGGCGAGCGAGGGGTATCGACCATGTCTGGAGTATTCCCGAACCGTAGGGTAACACACTTAAGTTCTTGACGACGCTTGGAGATCGTTTTGGAATTATCGGAATAATAGAAATAGAGAGAGAAAATGAACCGGTAAGGTTCCGGTGGAATCGGAAGGGTTTCGTGGAAGACCGAAGGAAGTTCGGAGTGGTCCGGAAGTTGTTGCGGAGTCACGAGAGATTAAATAATATGCAAATATATTTAATTATGAATTATATATATTTTAATATTAATTTAATATTAAATAAAAGAGGAAAAATGGGCAAAATACCTAGATGGGCCAAAAAGACCCATGTGTGGCCGCACCACACATGGGGGTGGTGTGCATGGGCCACAAGGGGCCCATGCGGCTGCAATAGCCAGCCGCACCACCCCCTCCTCCTCTTTAGTCCCACATGGGTTAGCTAGGGAGAGGGATTCCACCCTAATAAATAGTGGGGCATATTAATTGGATTAAATACACGGAAAATACAATTAATTTGTATATTGGCCGAGGATGCCCCTCCGCCCACTTCCACCCTCTCTCCTCCTCTCGTAGTGCGTGGTCCCTTGAAGG
Source organism: Poa pratensis (assembly GCA_947311845.1). Lineage (NCBI taxonomy): Eukaryota > Viridiplantae > Streptophyta > Magnoliopsida > Poales > Poaceae > Poa > Poa pratensis. The sequence goes on along the minus strand of CAMZMU010000056.1, from coordinate 6,794,699 downwards.
ACAGCGCGCACGTGAGAAATCTATACCGCAGTACGCCGTTGTGCTGCGGGATTCCACCCAAAAGTTCTACTTCCGCTATCTCGGCTAGATCGGAGAGCCCGGGAGTCATGGTCAAGCTCCGCACGTGTGCGAGTACTCGTAGGCGCCACACTCGTGGTGCCAGGGCGTCATCGTCGCGCCACCTTCGCCGTCGTCTTCGACGCGCCAAGTTCTTCGCGACCTCGAGGTCGGCTACGTCGTCTACATCGACAACGCTTGTTGCGGGAGCGTAATCCCCGCTATCGGTCTACAAGGGTATGTTACCGACATCTCCTCCGTTACCGCATTACTACATAGTTACATCCTTGGCTAAGTTTTGGCGTACCTAAGATAGAAAAATTATTGTTTTCTGCTACGAACCCCTTCAGTAGTTTGTTGGTGTAGATAGTTTCCGGCGAGGTAGTAGACGCCGGAGACGTTCTTGATGTAGAAAATTATTGACGATGATGACCACGAGCGTTGTTGGTGCAGCCCTTGTGTTGACGACGAGGCGTGTACTTGCGGACGAGCTTGTCCTGGTCGATGTTGTCGAAGACGACCCGACGTGATGGCGACGCGTGGAGGTTGCACCCGGCGACGATGCGTGAAGACGTCCCTTGGGGCGCCGCGCAGGGCGTCCTTGGCACGGTCGATGACGAGGGGTTGCCGCAGATGAGTCGACAGCGTGTTGGAGTAGAGGCGCACGAGGACGACATACGACGGTGAGCGACGCAATCCGATCTATGATTGGCGAGAAAAGAAGAAACACCGGCCAAGCGACCGGCGTGAAAATATTGACGACTCAAGATGTATCTACTTGCACAGCCCCCAGCGGAGATGAATCTACCCTAGGTTGCGGAGCGAATTGCTCTGATACCATGAAAGATAGTGGAATATTGATTGTATTGCTTGATTCTAGATTGATTACGTTGAGCCACGATGGACTTTATGTAAAGCGGTACAAGAATTGGAGACTACGAAACCTAGTAGAGATAGACTTGGATTGTAATCCTAAATTACCAAATATATCTAAACCGCAATATACTCTAACAGGAACAAGAGTTTTTCAGTACTTACGGTCCACTATAAAGCCAAAAAAAAGGGTTGGTCCATCTTTTGTACCTACCTTTTTAGCCTAGAATTTTTTTGCATCTCGTAAGTGAAGAATTAGACACTGATATTTGATGAAAGTTCGCTAACATATTGGGCTATTAGGTTATGTGAAATGAACCCAATCAGTGCTCTTCGTATGTCCTCTAACCGAGTTAAATTCTTTACTAAGTTTCCTTAGGCGAGTATGATTTGGCCTGCCTATGTTCAGTAATAGAATGTGTCCTCCGAGTATTTTTGTGTTATAGGACATTCGTGGAAAATGTCTAGGCATTTGCTGGGATGGTCATGAATATTGTTTCCGAAATGCCCACCGGCTATGAGTAAAGTGGTTCACTGTTTTTATGTTTCAAACTTCATGCAAAAGGCGTAGTTCTACTTTGTTTATGCAGGAGCAATACACAAAGTAATCAGAAAAACAAAACCAGAAGCAACTCCATTTTTTCGAGGTTCACATAGAAAGTCTCACAAAAAATTGGAAGGCCCACAAGTTGAGCCCGGAGGCCCAAGCAGCTGATCTAGACATGGATAAGATCATAAGATAAAGGAAAACAGCGAGTGAGAGGCTAAACCCGCACTCCGACTTCCCCCAGTCATGGCGCTTGCCCTGGCCTCTCCAATGGCGTCCCTCTCGCTCCACTCCGGGAGGATCTCGGCCGGCCTCCATCCTCGCAAGGCGTCCCCGATGGGCGCTTCCTCCTCCTCGTTTCTCCGGAGCTCCTTCATCTCCTCCTCCTCCACGTCCTCCACTTCCGCCTCCCGCACGTCGCTGTCGGCTGCCGTCTCCGCGTCGCTAGCCTTCACTTCCGCCTCCTCGTTCGCAGGTGAGCGAGCCTCTTCCCCTTACCTTTGTTTGATTTCTTCGTATTGTTGTTCTAGCTCTGCATTGGGTTGGGGGAGTAGTGGGATTGTGAGTAGTAGTCACCTGCGATGGCATTGCGGGGTTTGAAACATGGAGCTCTGGGCGTTGCGGATGCAAATGCAGTAGCGTCCTGAGCTTCTGGTATCATTTTAAATACTGTACAAAATTTTGCTCATACCAAGAAACTGAAACATTCCCAACTCCAAGAGGAAGTAACTGAACTTTGTATAGGTACTAGTTAAATGCCCGTGCGTTGCAACGGGACATATATTTTAAATATTTTGCACCCATCAGGTGCTAAAATAGTACATATTTACTTGCAAAATATTACGACAACCTGGAGGGCTGCCGTAGCTATGACAGTTTGCAAAGTGTAAAACATGTTGCAATGTTTTGATGCTGCCCAGTGAGAGAAAGAAAATAGCTTCCCACGTTCCGTCAGACATAAATGTTGTGATCACTGAGCAAATCTTTACCAATGGTACTTGTTCACACCATGCAATCTTTAAATGAAACATCTACCGATTTACAGTTTGTATGATTGTATCCATTTGTGTCTGAATGAATGAAACTGTATCAACTGTTCAACCTAACAGTGCTTGTAGACTTTAGACCTGTTTGCCACTGATGTTACTCTTCCAAATAGGAGTGTATTGTTGTATTGTCAGAAATTATACCTGAAAACTATCGTTAAAATATGAAACAATATTGTAATTGACAAGCATCTTAATAATTCAACTATTTCCCAGAAATGGGAAATTGTGTATATGGAGGGCATCATGGCACCGTTATCACAATGTAAGCTAGCACACATTTTGAACATCACGTCAAACACCGACATAATTCAGCAAGCAAGAACATATGATATAAGTGTCTTAGCTCCAACAAAAATATTACTCTGTATGACCAGCAAGACAGAAGATTACATTACACATAAGCATGCGGTGCAAAATTTTCAAGGAAGGATCTATAAATTTAGGCACAAGAATTTCAGCATTACATTCCCCAAAAAAGAAAAGAAAATAACATAATTTAAGCACACGTGCTACTCTAGAGCAGTAAGCCAAATTTACAGAAAAACCCTCAAAGCAAATCAAGAATGCTCTTGTTTCCCCTCGCAGCGATCAAGCACCCTCAACACCTCTGATTGGGACCTTCGTACCGACACATCCAACAAGCAGTACAAGTGTGAATTTGCTCAAATAACTGAACACAGTTCATCCTGTAAAGCAACAATGCATGCAGAGACTATGGATATTTATGAGGAAGATACAATTAGTTTTGGAAGACACGTTATTTCCTTTCTTTAGTAGTTATTAGTACCACTAATAAGTGGTTGATGTTGAGCTATGGATTTTTTCCAATGGCATTCAAATATGGACGGATACTATGTAACAGATTAAGCTACGCGGATGAGTTGGAATAAATGGCATAGCTAACTATGGGAGGAAATAGGATGACATAGCTTCGTATATGACAACTTACCAAAATAGTACGGATACCACCTGTACCTTCTCCTCAGTTAATATCGACTAATACAATTGAGTAAAACTAAAAAGACATCACAAACCTATTAGTGTTAGACTCAAGGAAGCATCAAAATATGTCAGATTTTCTCTATATCTGACTGATGCTAGTTGTTTCTCATGTAACAATTTCTTAAAGAGGGCAAATGTAACTTGGATATCATTGTATCAAACAAAATATAAAGTAACAATTTATCAATCCAGAGAATCATATGCTTCGAATAAACGTAACGTCTCAAAGAATATTCTAAAGATATCCATTTGAATATATGAATTCCTTTGATGTAGTAACATCTCTTTGGGGGTGTGGGGGGAGGTAAAAGATCAAATTTGTTACTGAAAATTGTACTACTACTATGGAGTGGTTAGTGTCACCAATGCCAGGAAACTGAGAACCAAAAGATCACCCATCGATGAGTAGCGTTCTCTAGGATGCTGTAATTTCTTCTTAGGAACACTGATTTCATTAGCTGCCTAATATAAGATTTCCCATATGAAACCGATCAATGGCGAATTGTAATCTATGCGTCAATTCAAACGATCAACATGAAGATCTGTATAATTTTTACTTCTAGGGGAATAGCTAATGTTAATTCTTCTTAAGACAACTTCTTAATTAATAGTTTAAAGAGAAGGTAAAAGTGCACATGCTTTACAGTAGGGCAGTGGCTTGAACAAAAAGACTAAGCAATTTAATTTCGGAAGTATAAAAGTAGCTTGTAGAGACTAAATTGAAGTAAAAAAGTTGACTGTAAAGAGGATGGGCGAAAGCTGTCATAAGAATGGCTAATGTCTACTACTCCCTCTGTTCCACAATATAAGATGTTTTAGTCTTTTTCCACATGCACATGCACATGCACACACATGTATCTAGACATATTTAAGTGCATGTGTCCATTCTTTTTAGTATGAATCTAGACATGCATGTGTAACACCTAAAACATCTTACATTGTGGAACGGAGGGAGTACATGTAAGAACTTCAGCTCAACATAGCTAGCTTCTCATTTTATGCAAGGAAAAGTGAATCCCGCAGACACAAAAGAAGTGGAAAACGTTGCCAATATTTCTTTGCTGCCCTGAACTGCATGTTCCTCGCCAGCCTACAACACCCCTGCAATACGCGCATGATGTGCTACAAGAGGCCTTCCCATTCCATCTTTGGCAACTGCACTTGTCGACGACAGAGTTCAACGACCACTGCCATATCATCCCTGCCAATCAGGGACATGATGGCTTGCAGCTGTGCCTTTGTTCCAGCAAATGGTCTGATAAGAATCAATTTGTAAAGCGGAATTCAATCGATTCAATTGGAATCTTCCCATAAAGAAAGAACACATCCCAACCTGGCAACATAGTTCTCGTTGATCTCCGACCTCGGCACAGCGTCAGAACCATATTCCTCACCAGCCATACCATAAGAGCAGGAGCGAAGACATGTTCTTCCAATCGTGCTCCAGCAGCGGCATGTCTCTGTCCTTCGGCGGCGCTGCTACATCTGGTCACCTAGCACCGCTGGCAGTGCCGGCCACTATGATGATGTCACGGGGCAAGGCCAGGAGGTGACCGCTATGGATCACCGGTTTTGGTAGTGGTTGGGTCAGAGCACCATCCAGCGGTGGCGACAATTCGTGTGACCACTCTTGCAATTAACCACAAGATTAGGAGGGTGTGGTAAAAAAAAAATAGATCGACGGATTCTAGCCATGGTTCCACACCTTTCCATTGAACGGAGAAACCAAGTTTTGCTGCAAGTTCAGGTCTTAGCGTTTACAGCACCGAAAGCAAAAGCGAAAAAATATCTACATTTCGTGACTCCAGGAATTGCCTAACATAATCTTTCCTGGATCTTCACTTCATCTCGCTGGCCAACTGATTGGACCTTCCGCTTCTTCAGCACCAAGCAATATGGCGAGCTTCTCTTGCTTTAATTGCTCCTTCCCAGAACTGGGCACAGAAGCACCCAGTTGTTATGCAAGTACTCCGTCCCATATTAGTTGTCGCTGAGTCGGATGTATTAGACAACTAATATGGGACGGAGGGAATAATATTTGGTTTGTTCGGCAAGTTATCATTTGGTTTGTCTCCCAAGTTGTAGGCCGGCATTAAAGGTCTGGCAATCAATCAATAATGAATAGATAGTGAGAATTTCAGTCCCCCAAAGTTAATCTCCATCAATCCATCATCTTTAGTCCCCTCGCCCCTCTTATACGTCGCCTTCACCTGGCAATCCTCCTGGTGGTGTTTACCACTTGTTGTCAGATGAGAGGCTATGTACGTAACATTATTTCTAAATAAATCAAACTGCAATCTTTTGTTTATGGAACACTCACATCGACACTAAGATCTTCGACTTAGCTCCCACAGGTCATACACCTGTTTTGCTAGTTGAATTCTTTAGAAAGATTCCCGGATAAAGTTCAGTACTGCTTCATCATTCAGCCAAAATTTGCTCATGTTGTTCTGAGAGACACATTAACTTGTAGATGCAGACCTATTTTTCGGTGTCAGAACATGAAACTGATATTGTTCACCGATCAGTTTAATTAAATACAAATTAGCTAGAAAATCAAGGTTGAAGTATTATTTTTGTACTCTATGTCCTGTGATTTCCAACAGTATTATATGATACTATGTAAAACCTAGCATATGCATCTGAGTTCCAGACCTTAAAGCCCCGAATCACATAGAAATTAAATATAATATCGAAAAACTTCTACATTATAATTGGAATCCTGTTTTCTTTACAGATTTAGGAAGCAAATCACACAAATTGAAACCATAGGACGACTGAACAGATAGCTTAGATACCACTTCAGTCACAACCAATTTGTGTACCACCTACAGCAACCCCTAAATGTTTCTGGAACCAGTACAACAATGTTACATTAGATGGACCAATTAAATTTATAGTTCAAAGTTTTTCGAAGCACAAAAAATAAATATACCTGCAGAGAACAAAAATACAGCCAAGAAGAGCTAATTACTTTATTCAACTTAAAACATACAGCAAATAACCTATACTATGCAGTTACCAAATGCACCAAACCATATTCAGCCTATGGGACATTATGTATGTTCATATTTTATCACAATGTAACAGGTTCATCTTTGGGAATTGAGTTCAGCTACAACAAATTAACAACTGGAAGATCTCGCGGCCTGCAGATCAGGGCTGGAAAGGCTGCCCTCTGCTTGACCAAAAGATCAAGATCTAGGAAGTCACTTGCCCGTGTACATGGTTTCCGCAGGCGGATGCGGACTACTGCTGGAAGGAAGGTCCTGAAGCGTAGACGTGACAGAGGAAGGAAGATTCTCTGCACAAAGACGAACTCACCCACTGGGACGAAGTTCTGATTGCACTGCAATTTGAGGCGCCCTATATTCCAGTTGTAAGTTTTTGAGTTTTGCATCCCATGTGTCCCAGCCATGCTCAGCTGTAACTATTTCTAACATTATTTTCTTTTGGTTCATAACTTAATATGTGAATCACATTCAGTTCTCAATAATGGTGCTATTTAGCCTTTTGGTTGTGGCGTTCTTGGTTATTTTATTATCATATTTTATATCCTGTCCTACGGCCTCCGTGTTCGTTTATGGAGGTTATCCAGTGAATTTTATCTGCTTCTCCTCCTCCCCCTTCTCCTTTGTACCAATGTCTTCTCTTTGAAACATTACCAACTTCTGTGCCAACAAGTCTAATGGTTGTGCTCGCTTGATTAATTCGGCGAATTCGAAATCAAAGTCTGAATGTTCTCGTTGGTTTAGATGACATGTCTCCACCAGAAACTCTGTGCTGAATGGCTGAATCACAAGGAGTTTTCTACTGAAGTTACTGTAGAACTGAGGGTCAAAGCACAGATTAATAGATGACTAAAACATTTTTTTCGAGCCTAGTTTTTTTAGATAAGTATAGTCTTTCCTGATAGTAGAAATCTTCACCAATATCATGAAAAAAATTGTCATTAATGGATGGATCTCAGCCCCTAGTTCTTTAACATACAGACACTCTTTAGAGCTACACGTCAATTTGGTACCTGGGCTACATGTAGCCCTATATTTCCAACATTAAATAAGTACTCCCTGTTCAGGGCCTCTTTGGACCGCAGGATTGAAAACCACATGAATAGCAAAAAAATAGGAATCTCATAGGTTTGCATGTGCACAATAGAGAATTTTAAAACAAAGGAAAATTGTAGAAATAGTCGTTTGGATAGAACGCAGAAAAAACAGTAAACATGCCTCAGTCCTACACAACTGAGTCTAAAAATGAGGTGGAGTGGACGTTAAAATTCATATGAAATTGAGGCATAGGAATTCAATCCATAGGAATTTTAACAGGCCATTCCATTGATCCAAACGCAATCCATAAGAAAAAAATCCTAAGGATTGGAATCCTACAAAAATCTTATCAAAATGCTACAATCCAAAGAGGCCCTCCATGTTTTAGCTTCCTTTTAAAACTCATTTATCTTGACGTGTTTCAGTGTGCTTGCTCATTTTGGTCCGTACACAACTCACATTTAAATTTCTAAAGCATGAATGGAGGGAGTTTTATGTGTAGTATGTAAATACAAATTTGCATCCATATATCTGATTATCCGTACCCTACACAAAACGACAAATATGTTGGTCAGAATAGAGATAATTTTTAATTGTCAGAATTTTTAGTTTTTGTGCAGCCAACACAAATACATATTTTTTAACAATCTTTTGCAGACATTAGCAGTCATCTATATGCGTCGGTAGAATTATTTTGAATTCTTTTGAAACTTATCAAAATTGGTTTCAATTTGTTAGGAAATTGTCAGGCTACATGTAGAACTCATCTATATGTATCCGTAAAATTATTCTCCTATATGCACCCTCTATGAACCTTGATCCTGGAAACCTTATCCACCATATATACCAAAGAAGACCCATGATACTAGGTAATTCAAAAGGGCTCCCGGGAACCAAAACACCACTCATACCATTACTACCTTTTTAATTGGTTGGAATACACTATGGTTGTATAAGCATATGATAGGATAGTTTCCGGATTCAAAATATTTAGACTAATTCAGACAACAACTCAGAAGAAAGTAGCCAACTCAGAAGTAGTTTTGGCTAGCCACGGTAGGTTGTATGTTGCGGCATGGGTTTAACTCAATACAGTTTAGATGGGAGTCGAGCTCCTAATCATTGGTTTTATAGTCTTGCAAGAAAGAAAACATGGTTTGTGTTGAAAGCTAAAAATAAGACACAAGTAAATCAACTAATTTAGAGGGTAAATGATGTCCAAAGTGGCAATTTGATGTAGACTGTAGGATGGTGGATCGACGATGCAAAGACTAGGAGCCGGTTGATTGGCATTTAGTGGCGGAGGAGGTGTATTAACTTCCATAGATATACCGAGGCCTGTCAACATAGCATACTGGCTAGGTTAAATTTAACCAAGAGCCCAAATCATCTAAAAGAAAAGCCAAGACCCAAAATGTGTTGAGAGTAGAAATCCCATCAATATTCCGCTCATCTATGAATCCTCGTCTCAAAGAAAAACAACGGCCTAAATCTTCATTAATATAGATGGATATCAACCCCTAGCCTGTAAGATTGGCTCGCTCTTTAGGCCTCTTTGGTTCAAAGTAAAAATAGAGGTATGGTATTTTTTTCCTATGGTGGCAATATATATTTACCCGTTTGGTTCAAAAGAATGGACCGTAGAAAAACAGAAAAAACTTTTCTTTGTCTTGAGTTTCAAAGTAAACGAGAATAATTTTACATTCCTATTGGATCTGTTTTTAACTCACGCGTCCGAAAACAGGACCAAAAGGTGTTCAGTGGCATAATAACACATTAGTTGTACTTTTAATGTGGTTTGACATTGATTTGGCCATATTTATTTGGATTCCTGTGTTTTTCATATTCTGTGAACCAGCCACTCATGCTTGCAAATCTCATGTGTTTGCAATCATGTGGTCTGCACATACGTTACTATCACATCCTTGTGTTTTTTCTGTTTCTATCATTCTATGTTTATATAATCTTATTTTTTATTTTATTTTCCTCAAAAAAATCTAATAAACCAAAAAATAAAAACTTAAGGCTGTATAACCGTAGAATGCTGGCTACGTTAATCCAGCTAACAGCCCATATCATCGTTTCCAAAAGCGTAGATCCCAAATGTTTTGAAAAACATTGTTCATCCATACATCATCCAAAATGCATAGTAGTCACTCTCCACTAACCACATGTTCTTTTAATTGATTTTTGTTTTCGGAAAACATGTAGCTGGACGAACTCAGCTGGAAGCACGAGAGACAGAATCAAACGTGTCATGTTTGCACTGTGTCGATCGAGCCCTCCCGTGCATGATGCACAGGCGGGGAGAGGTGGGCTCTATACATGGAGGAGATGACAGCTAGGCTGGCTAGCCTAGGATTCCCCGGTTAGCTAGTTAGACTATACAGATAATTTTTTCGACATCTCTAATGAAATATTTTCCATTTTACGAGTTTTGTCGTGGTCTACCCTACCAACCCCACAGGCCCACACGTCGTAAATTCCTGATCTTGCCGCTGCTGCATGCTCGCTGTTTTACCTGTGCGTGCGTGTGCTGCGAGTAGCATGGCATATGTGAGTTGATGCACTAGCCAATTATCTCAAAAGTCCGAACTGATGGGAAAGGGCTGTGCAATGTATATATTATATTCTGACACTCCCCCTCACGTCCAGGCTGTGGACTTTTTCTCACGAGCCTAGGACGTGGAATTTAGGGTGTCCGCAGATATTTATTTTTAATACTGCGTTAGCCAGGATTTGAACTCTAGACTTCTGGCTCTAATACCATATGTGAGTTGATGCACTAGCCAATTATCCCAAAAGTCCGAACTGATGGGAAAGGGCTGTGCAATGTATATATTATATTCTGACATGGCACGTGCCACGTGCACGTAAGAGCACAACAACGTGTACTGCACTGGTCGGCAAGCGCCGAAACTACAGTTCAGAGCAGAATTTGTATTTTTTTTTTTACAAATAACATCGTTTTGGCTTCTGAGTGCATATTCATCCTTTATTCAAAGGCATTTTGAAATGTCAACAAGTATCTAAACTAAATTTGGCGCCTACTTCTCCACATACTATGTGCACTCAAAGTTGTTTCACGGAGAACCGACTTTTCATTTCTAATATAAGGCTTTTCACACCACTTTTCTTTTTGTCTTATCAAGGGTACAAAGTATCTCGTTTTTTATTGGAACTTTGCATGCGCACATAGGATATGGAGATGTATGCCCGGAATTTTTTTCATAACTTTTTGATATTTTGAATGTGTTGTCTTTTGTCTAGTGAGCATATGCACCTCGGGGGACAAAGTGAATTTCTGACAAACGACCGGCTATCGCGATAGGTACATAGAGTACTCATTATTTTTTATTATTAATTTTGGATCGGTGATGTGGCCAACACCTCATCCTCTGAGCTATTCCACTATAAACCATGCATCCTCCTAGTCCAGCATGGAACCATGCATCAAATATTACAGCCGGCTTATAAAATCAAATATTATCGCGATAGGTACACAGACTACTTATTTCAAAGTTTTTCTAAAAACATTAGCATAGACCTCCCTATAAAATCATTGCATATATAGACCATTAGGCACATGTGTCGGTTTTTTCATAACCGGTCTAAAATACGTAACAATTACAGCCGGTTTATTGCACAAATCAATTCAAGTTAGTAGTCCATATCGAAAGTGCATTCAGATGATTCAAATACATAATATCATTGACTTCACACAAGAGACACCTTCTGAAACCACCGAAGATGGACCATCTAAGGTGCCATTTTGTTCTAGTAATGCACAAACTTTATTGGTGAGCCTTGGGAATTTATGATGGCAAAAATACCCCTACTTAAGACAAAGTCACCAAAAAGATATCAGAGAGACCACAAGGATGCCTTGAGAGAAAGATGCTTGGGGGTTTCTCTTGATAAGTAGTTACAAGAACATGAAACAAAGACGTATGAACTGCTTTACAAAATAAATAAATAATCACGATAATTTATTTCACACTACAACAAATCCCCACATAACGTGCGTGCTTCCGTGTGGGTACCTGAATAACGGATAGGGCACAACTCAATAGTACACCAGTAGGTAACTAATTAGGACAATTAGAAAATGCGCAGGGTATCACCCCTTGATTAAGAGTTAATTCAACATTTTACCCTCTAATATAGCATATTGGACAGACGTTACCCTATTTTATATTTATCTTGGCGGATTGAGAAATTCTATGTCCGGTTTTCACCCCTTTTAAGATTTTTTTACTGATTCTGTCAAACAAGACCTACTCGTCAGTGCGACGTGGCACATTTTCATAGTCGAATGTACGCCTTCAGTTTTGGATTAAGCAAAGATTTCAGTCAAAAAGATTGTGGTGCCCATTCATACTAGATTATATGTATTATACAATTTTGATTACCTTAGATCAGCAAGGCACACCACCAAGGCAAACATCAAAATAGATAGAAGGGTAATACCGGGTAAAGTCCGGTAACCAATAGGATTTTGTTTTCATAAAATAGGGTTATTTATGTCACAGATGTCTGTATAAACTGGAATTTACTCATTAATTAAATGCACATTCCTATGTCAGAATTGAAACAAAATGTCCCAAAAGAGCCTAAACAAAATAAATGTTCGCCCTCAATAAGTTTATCTATTCTTTTTCAAGCATCAAATAATGCGGGCCCATGACCCATACGAACAAAACGACCTTGTCACGGACGAACAGTAGGCAGCACTGCCGGCCGGGTACAGTACTTGGACTGATTGCACGTCACTGTACAAACACTCGTATGCTGTATGCATGCATCGATAACAGATACCATCATATAGACCACATATAGCTGTTGTCACTGGCGGATCCACCTTGTGCCACCCGGGTGCACAGGACACCGGGAAAAATTATTTTTCTTTGTAAAATAGCAGTTTTTCACCACATATGCACCCCCAAAATATGTTTTAAATGTGTTATGTCACCATGGGTGCACCCTGGTCCTAAATATTCTAGCTCCGCCACTGGCTGTTGTAGCAAGAGTACCCCAAGTGACCACACTATCAACACGATTGACTTCAGTTCATCTATTTACTCTACATTTTTTGCACTGAAATTGTTCTTCCTTCAAGTCAAACATATCGGACCTCTCGTTTTTTTTATACATATGTAACCTTGTTACAGCTATATATATGGACATGTACCTTATTAGATGGAGAATTGGGTACTAATAGTGAGAGTGTAGCCATGAGAAGATATGTATATTGATATGCAGTTGATTAGTTCTTAAATACGAAAGGAAAAAAAATAGACGACGGATGCATGCATGTATTATTTTCACATAGCTGTAGTATTTTTTTCGTGGATCCGAAGCTTTAGCTTACAGTGCCTTCTACCCAAAACCAAAAAATTACAGACTCGCCTGCGTGCTGTATCATGCACTGAAACCTCGAAGCTTGCAAGAACATGAGATCATAAACACGAGAGAAAGGGAGAAAGTAAGATTGCCCAACTCAAAAAGCATCGTGGTGATCTAGGGTAGCAGCAAGCAGCCTGACCCTAGCTAGCTATGCCTCTGCGATGATCAGATGCGACGTCGACGAGAGGAAGAAGAAAGCAATTACCAAATTGCCACGGCTAGCTGTGGCTACTCATGCCATGCCATGGTTCGTTGCTGGTCTGCTGCTGCAGTGGCTGCGGCTGTCCATGCGGCTGTGGCTCATAGCAGGGCGCCATGCTGGTGTTGTTGTTGGCGGTGTTTACGGCGGCGCCCATGCACGAGGAGTCGAAGCCGGCGAGGCCGAGGATGTCGCGGTGCGAGATGGCGCGCAGCCCTAGGAAGTCCCTGGTCATGCCGTCATTGGGCCCGCCCGCTGCACCGCCGTCGTCCGCGCTCCGGCCGTGGGATGCGGTCCTCGCGAGGGTCATCATCTGCTGGCTGTTCAGACAGGACAGGCCGAGCCCGAACGTGGCGCTGCCGGCCGTGCTCGTGGCCGCGCCGGCCATCTGGGTGTAATGCGGTCCCGCCCCGCCGGCGCCGGCCCCGCCGATGGTCGCGCCCATCTGCGCGGCCTTCTGCAGCAGCGCCGTGGCCGAGAGGTGCGCAGCGGCGGCTGGCAGCTGCTGATGTTGCTGCTGCGTAGGCGTCGGCGCCGATGTGGCGGAGCTCTGCGCGGTGGCGTTGCAGATCGGCTGCAGCAGCTGAGTGTGGTGGACGTCGTCGTAGGGCATGGTTGGCCACGGATGCATCTCCGGCTTCACTGCGTAGTTGCAGTGCTGCTCCTGCTGCATCATCTGGTGTTGCTGGTCCTGGAACGCGGCGAGCTCCTGGTGCTGCTGCTGCAACAGCTGGTGCGACGGAGGCGGCGGCGGCGAGTAGAGCATGGCGTGGTGGTGGCCCTGCGCCATTACCGGCAGGCCGCCGATGGCCTTGGCGTTCTCCTCCGTGAGCGCGTCGCAGAAGGCCCGGTGCGTGATGAAGCTGTCCCGCCTGCATGCAATGCAAAGAAAGCGATCAGTCAGAAGGAAAAGAGAACCTTTCTCCGGTTTCTTTGTTCACTTGTCGCTGTTGCCATGCGGGGCTGCCGTGGCGTGTGAGCTCGAAGAGAGAATCAGGCAGGGATGGAAGGACGCATGGAGGTGACAGCACGGAGAGAATAGTGTAAGCATGCATAGGCAATTAGGCTAGAGCGTAGGAGGATGGAAGTCAGGGAGGAGTGAGATGGAAAGAAAGCTCTGCAAAGAGATTCACATGTCTGAATTCTCTCTTCCCCCAAAGCTCGATCCTCATCATCAAAGTATCTCTCTTCCTTGTCCTATGGGCATAACTTTGCTCGTTTGTTTGTTTCCTCCTTCCTTTCTTTCTCTACTCCTATAAAAACCACAGTTGGTGATGATGGTGTGTCTGCCATCTTTCATTCAGGATCGTTCGATTTATATCTAACGGACAGTAACACCCACATTACACATTTGCAGATAACCCCTTGTGTTCCATCCTTTTGACTTTTCCACACGCCCTTTTGACTTTTCCACGTGCACTCTAGAATGTTCCAAAATATGCCTCTCGAATGTTTCAAAATATTCTAGAACCTCGTGGAAGGGGCTCTAGAATGTTCCAAAATATATTCTAGAACCTCGTGGAAGGTGTCTCTAGAATGTTCCAAAGAATGACTAAATCGTTCTAGAACCTCGTGGAAGGTGACTCTAGAATGTTCCAAAAAATGACTTTAGAATGTTCCAAATTATTCTAGAACCTCGTGGAAGGTGGCTCTAGAATGTTCGAAAAAATGACTCTAGAATGTTCAAAAATATTCTAGAACCTCGTGGAGGGTGCCTCTAGAATGTTCCAAAATATGAATCTAGAATGTTCCAAAATATTCTAGAACCTCATGGAGGGTGGCTCTAGAATGTTCTAAAATATATTCTAGAACCTCGTGGAAGGTGCCTCTAGAATGTTCCAAAATATGACTCTAGAATGTTCCAAAATATTCTAGAAGCTCGTGGAAGGTGACTCTAGAATGTTCGAAAAAATGAAGAATGTTCCAAAATACGTCCTTTTGGATTTGCCCCTCGCGCTCGCAGAAATTACCCACCCTTGCCACCCATAAATCGTACCCGTTCGCTTTTTGTTATTTCCGGACGAATTGCCACCCATAAGTCGTACGTATTTGTTTTTGCCCCTCGCGCTCGCAGAAATTACCCACCCTTGCCACCCATAAGTCGTACCCGTTCGCTTTTTGTTATTTACGGACGAATTGCCACCCATAAGTCGTACGTATTTGTTTTTTCCTCATGTTACTCTAGAATGTTCCGGAATAGTCTAGAACCATGTGGAAGGTTCCGGTATATAGGCCATGCCTACTCGGTTTTCGTCCTGTAACTCTAGAATGTTCCGGAATATGACTCCCACGGGATTGAGCAAAAGGAGAGGAGGAGTTAGCAAGATGAGAGGAGACTCACACTTTGGTGGTCACGAGAGTCAGTAACAGGAAACCCCCCCCCCCCCCCCCACTTTGGTGGTCACGAGAGTCAGCAAATGGAAGACTCCCACTTCGGTGATCAGCAAAGTCAGGAAAAGGGAGACTCCCATGGGAGTCGGCAATAAGGAGACTCCCACTTCGGCGGTTACAGAGAATCAACAAAAAGGAGAGTCCCACGAGGGTCGGCAACAGGAAGAATCTAAATTCAGAGGTCATGAGAGTTGGTAGAAGGGAGACTCCCGCGGGAGTCCGCAGAAGGGAGACTCCCACTTTGGTGCTCACAAAGTCAGCAACAGGGAGCCTCCCAATTTGGTGGTCATGACAGTCAGCAAAAGGAAAACTAGCTCCCATGTGAGTCACCAACAGGAAACTAGCACACTACAGATGTACATCAGTACTTAAAACAAACATGACTCTCACAAGAGTGAGCAAAAGGGGAGGAGATTCATACTTTGGTGGTCACGAGAGTCAGTAAATGGAAAACCCCCACTTTGGTGGTCACGAGAGTCAGTAAAAGAAAGACTCCCACTTCAGTGGTAACGAGAGTCTGGAAGAGAAAGACTCCCACTTCGGTGGTAACGAGAGTCAGGAAAAGGAAGACTTCCATGGGATTCGGCAACAAGAGACTCCCACTTCGACGGTCGCACCAAATCAGCAGAAAGGAGAGTCTCACAAGAGTCGACAACAGGGAGAATCTAAATCGGCGGTCACGAGAGTCAGTAAAAGGAAGACTCCCACGGGAGTCCGCAACAGGGAAACTCCCACTTTGGTGCTCACGAAGTGAGCAACCGGGAGCCTCCCAATTTGGTGGTGATGAGAGTCAGCGAAAGGGAGACTAGCTCCCATGTGAGTCACCAAGAGGGATACTCCCACTTCGGTTGTCATAAAAGTCAGCAATAGGGAGACTCCCACTTCGATGGGCATGAGAATCAAAGTTATTCTAGAGCAACTAAAATAAAAAGAAGGGAGAAACTACTAATGATGCCATCAGCTCAACAATAATCATCTATAGTTTTCATATTTTTTTCGTTGAGTGTAAAGCACTGTAGATTGCCGACATAAATTTAACAAGACACTTCCATTTAATATAACAATTTTATGCGACTAAGATATAAGAACTTAAGCAATTGTGCTCCTTGTCCTTTTATTATCCTTTCAATTTAGCAAAAGCATAACACAACTATATCTGCATCTTAACTAAATATAAGAAGATCTAATACATAAATATTTATTCTTAGCTGAATACCCATGTGTTGCCACGGACTCTAAATAGAAAAAAAATTAGTCTAAAAAATAGTCTCACAAATCTGCATTGCCACGACACCTTTGTTTTCTCCGCGTGTTTAAGTTATGACTCTGTGGCAACCCTGTGCAACTTTCGTTTTAACTAAATGCAAGAAATAATATAACAACGTTTATGTTTAGCTGAACCATTTAAGCTTTCACCTTAATTTTTATTTTTACAAGAATGGTGAGACTATTTTTTCGTTCAATTCAGACCCCGTGGCAAGGCACGGGCATTCAACTAGTTCCTTCTAAAATCTCGCTCTCTCTCAGCTCTGTTCACACACACTCGGCCACACGAGCTTGCGGCACCACCACTAGCTGCTAGCTATAGATAGCAGTTCAATCTCATCCATGGCCGAAACAAAAAGAAAAAATAAGGACGAAGAAAGTGGTCCCATCTTTCTTTCTTTCTTTCTTTCTTTCCATGGACATGATGCTTCTTCTGCCTTGCCTGGTGGTCTGGCCTTCTTCCCCTCCCACAGTCCTACTGATCCAAGCAAGCCACCCTATCCTCCGCAAGCAACTACAGTACGTGTGGTCACGATCGAATCTCGCACGGACACAAATCGAACATCATTGCTGCTACCAGTTCCTTCTCTTTGATTAACTAGTATGCCCTAATATACGGTGCCAATTCGATCGGTGCAAAGTAACGAAGTGCAATGGATATATGTTTGGGGGAAGAATTCAAGGAGAATTACATACCTGGAGAAGACGGTGCCGCAGTCGCACTTGTACTCGCGCGTGCCGCAGATCTTGGAGTGCGCCTTCCAGTCGGACTGCACGGCGTACTTCTTGGAGCACTTGTCGCACTTCCACTTCTTCTCACCGTGCTTGCGGAAGAAGTGCTTCTTGATGCCGGTGAGGTCGCCCAGCGCGCGGCACGGGTCGTGGTGCACGCACGACGCCTCCGGGCAGATGTACACCTTCTTCCGCACCACCTCCTTGCTGGACCGCTGCTTCAGCTTCCACGGCAGGTTGTGCCCGCGCCGGTGAAGCTGCAGGTTCTGGTCGCGCTGGAACCCCTTGCCGCAGATCTCGCACAGGAAGCGGTTCGTCGCCATCAGCGTCGCCGGAGACAGCGCAACAACCTCCGAGTCTGGGTCTGCTTCATCGGTTCGTTCGATGAAAAAGACGGACACAGAAGATGACATGCAACGAGATAGATACACGCGCATCAGTCCAAGAACCCATCTTGGATTCAGAAAAAGAGAAGGACAAAATCAAGAAAAATGACCTACCGGGGTTGCCCGGGAGGCTTCGCTTCCGCTTGTTGGTGGCCGTACTTGGAGGAGGCGGGAGGGGGTTGGCGCCAGCAGAAGCGGAAGTGGTGAGGTTGGACATGCTGTCCTGATCTGCCGCCTCCGCCTCACCAATCTGCTGCTGAAGGTGGTGATGAAACATAAAAGAAACACGAGGGAGGGCTTTGATTCAAGCCCTGATCTTTGCTTGCTAGGTATATATCTCTTGCTATACCTCCCCTTCTGTCTCTCTCCCTACAGAACTAGCCAAGGGAGCAATAAATTGGTGCTGCTACAGAGGGAGCATTAAACTGAAGAATGGAGGATGGGGGCAAGAGTGACAAGAGGAGAGTTCAGAGAGCCCGGCAGCCACTCCCACTCTTCAGGCGGCAGCAGCAGCTCAGGGAATATCACAGCTATCAAGGAGGGGAAGGGGACAAACAAGGGGAAACTGAGGTGGCCAATGACTGGGAAAGCAATTCAGACTCTCTCCCTCTTCTTCTTTCTTCCTGCAAGCCCTTCTTTCTCTCTCTACTTTCTTTTTCTGCACCCCGCGGCAGTACAAGTGTAATACTCCACAGGTAGAACACTGCGGCAAGACGCCAAGAGCTGGCTGATAGTGCCGAGGGAAGAAGATATAACAGGGATCAAGAGCTATGCAAGCTGGAAGAAGACGGCCGCCATGACCATGAGAGAGAGAAAAAGGAGAGGGTTGGCAGCCATAGGGGGAGAAGAAGGCTGAGCAAATGGAAGGAAGGGCACACCAAACCGAACCCCTCCTCTCCCTGCTTTATCTGCTTCCCCTTACTTTAGCGGCCGAAGGAAAAAAATACACTGACCAAATGAACAGTTGAGCCTTCTTCTATTCATGCTCTTTTCAGGGAAAAAATACGTGGAGAAAAAAGAGATACTAGAAAGCAACTCTTCTTTACTTCTTGCAGCTATTACTATCATGGAGAATTTTTAAGACAATGATTAGCTAGTAGAAATGGAAACCAATACTCCATAGCTATATTTGCGACACTTTTTGTGGATCGGAGAGAATAAAAATCAAGGACTTTATATGAACACTATGATCGGCAGACCATTTTTGTGACATCCTTTTCCGAACGGAGGGAGTAGTATTCTGTAGGAGTAGAAACCATAGACAGACAAGTCGAAGCAGAACACGCTCGACCTCTCCCCTCGTTCCCCACCTAACAGTGAACAGGCGATTTTTGGGCGGACCCGTGCGCACCAGCTCGCCGGCGGCGATCCGCCCGATTCCTCGCCCTCCGCGGCCGCTCCGGCGGCGGGAGGACGGGGGATCGACGGATCCCGCCGTGTAAATAGTTTAGGTGTGCGTGGGTGGCTTGCCGGTGGCGCTATGGAGGCGGAGGCGCGGCCGGAGAAGCTTTTTGGAGGCGGCGGTCCTCTCCTCTTCCCTCGGCGCTCCGGTGGAGGCCTGGGGCAGATCTGCCACCTCTGGCATGGCCGCTGCTCTCCGGAGTCGCGGCGTGCTTTCCCGGAGCCGGCGACCGTGGTGGCGGTGGCGGCTCTTGTTCTTGGGGTCCTGGTTTCCCCGCACGACGTGCTTTTGCTTAAAATCTCTGGGAGTTTGCAGGTGGGTTCTTCTCCTTCCTCGGCGGACTCGGTGGGCTGTGTGGAAGATGGGTGGCGGCCCTGTCTTCGTCTCCGGTGCGAGGCGGTGATGGCGGTCTGGCGGCGACTCGAAGCCGATACTCCTTCAGCGTCAAGATTCCGGGGCTTGCGTCAGATGGTTTCTGCGGCAACTCAACAAGGTTGGTCGAGGTCGTCGCTTCGGTGCGAGGTGTGTGTGGTGGTGCCGTGTTCGTCGTGTTCGGCGAGTTCTTCGCCTGTGTTCGTGTGTGCGTGTTCTTCCTTGGTTTGAATCTTGTACACGAACTCCCTTTCAAAAAAAGAAACCATAGACAGACACCCCCACGCACCACACTGGTAGCAATGCTACACCGATCTTGAGCTTTCTGTCTTTTCCCTCGTCTTACCCAATGTAGATACTTTCTCTCTCATCGTCCCTTCTCTGAAATCCTGCTTTTCTTTATGTAATCGCTACTGTACACCCACTCGGTTGGTACACCATGTATAGTAGATCAATCCCCTCACAACAATTAGATAGGAGGCAGAGATAGATTGATTCCCAGTTTATACACTTTTTTTTTTGAAAATTCCAGGGCCTGCGTGTTGGGATGATAAAAGAAATACAATGACGTCTGGTACATGCATGTGTATACCAACCTCAAAATGCAAGCAAGCATGCATGAATAGCTCCATGCCATGTGGTTTATCTGCCCTTTCTTCTTTATTTTCCCTCAGCGAATCACCTTGGACCCCATGCCTGCATATCATATCATGGGTGGTCATAATGCAAAAATAGAAATCCTATCCTGTTCGTGTCATGGAGCAGTATGTCTACGGGACTTGAGAGCTGCTGGCTTGCTTGCTTGGAAGACCCACGTTATTCTACAGTCCTAGTAAGCCCTCATTGCAAGTTATTTGTTTATTTTTCTCTTGCATAATAAATATTTTTAGAGGGGTGTAGAGATCATGATCAACAACATCGAAAATTTACTTGGAAACATTTACCAGAAATAAACAAATAAACATGAGAAAATTTACTTGGAAACATCATGGACCAGTATGTCTACGGAACATGAGAGCTGCTGGCTTGCTTGCTTGGAAGACCCACGTCATTCTACAGTCCTACTAAGCTCTCGTTGCAAATTATTTTTTATTTTTCTATTTATATAATAAATATTGTTAGAGGGGAGTAGAGATCGTGATCAACAACATGGAAAATTTACTTGGAAATATTTGCGAGAAATAAACACAAACCCGAGTGGTGTGTGTGGGGGGGGGGGGGGGGGGGGGGGGGTAACAATTTTTAACACATCGACTGTTTACAAAAGCACACGAATTTTCTCATCTCATCCCTTGAGGAAGAAAGTAATCTGCTACTACGAGAGAACCAGCTTGTTTCATTTGTTATCAATGTATATTTTTTCAAGCTCAGAGTATCTCCACCGGCTTTCAGTAGATTGGGAGTGCCTCCCCCATCGGTCTCTCCCAGAATCCCAGTAGATGCTCCCACCAAATTTTTCAATCAAATTCAAACAGCGACGCGACGGTCAATTTCAAACAGCGACGGTCAAGTTCAAACATCCAAAGCCAAAAACACCACCATGTCCGACGATCATATTATAAAACGTCAAATATGCATGGAAATCAAATGGTCGACGCTTCCTCCTGTGTCTCCATCTCGGCCTCGATCTTCGCCGTCGTCTCCGCGGTCGTGCCATGCGTTGGGTCCCGCGGCGTCGTGCTCGTCGTTGGCCAGCGTCTCTCCCCCCTCCACATGCTTCATCACACATATCCGCCGGTCGCACGGGATTTGCGAGGAACGAGACCGCCGGCGCCGCCACGAACAGAGCCACCACGATCACAAGCAACGCCACGATTACGCTTGATGGGAGACATCGGCAGCGGGGGATCACCGATGGTGGGAAGGGCGGGAACGAGGTGGACGGGGGAGGCAACAGGCGGGAGAATAAAAAATGGGAAGGGGAAGGGGAAAGTGAAATAGACCGACGTTGTGTCACTGATTGCCCGGTCCCGCGCGTCAGAATCCGACATGGCGCGCGTTGCCGCCGTTGCCGGCACCCTCGGTTGCCTCCCTACAAACGGCGTGCGAAGCGGGTTGCCGGACACGCTGTTGAACCGTTGCGGCAACTTTGTCGCTATCGGGATACCGGTGGAGGTCAATTTCGTGCCGGCACGTATTCAATAAGTCTATTGGGAGCATTATTGGAAACGCCGTGGAGATGCTCTCATCAATGGAAACTGGACCAGTAAATAAACCCTCTGTTCCTGCTTCCTTGAAGAGCATGGAAGTACATCACGGAATGCATGATGGACTCACCTTGGATTCTCTATGCATGCACACATGCATGCCAATCAGAGAAGCAAGATTAATCAATAATTATACAGGCTTTGCTTGTGCAATGTGCAGTGCTGCTGCTGCAGTGTATAGCAATAGTAGTGGTATCCTACTAGTAGGGGTAAAACACATAGGAGGATGTGTGCCTACCTGCCTACACCGCCATAGGTGCTGGGGAATTTTTTTTTTGAGTACATGGAACCCAGATCAAAATAAAACTGACTAGCAGAACAAACCTCAGAAAACATGGAAAATACAAACCAGTCCCTGAGGACCCAGCCCCCACCGACGCCGCCGCACCACGGAGACGCGCCGAACCGCGCGCTGCCGCCAAGCTCCACCCGAGCCGGCGAACCGCAGCGAACCGCGGCCAGGAAGCCGCCGACAAAGCCGCCGTCTTCAGTCAACCGCTTGGCATGGCGGAGAAGAGGAAAGCTGGAAGACCACCAGTGCGAAGCCATCGCCTTGAACCAGCGCCGACGCCCTCGACGCCGAAGACGACCAAGAAGATCTGGACTCCGGTCTCCTGCACCACCCTCGCAAACCCCCACCGCCGCCGGAGGAAGCGCCGGCAGGGCAAGGCAGCAGCCATCCGCCGCCGTCGAAGAAGACGACGGGAACGAGGAGAAGCTGCGGCCCAAGAAGACGACGACGACGGCGGCCTCCCCGCCTCGGCCCCGACGCCCCAGATCCGCCCAACCCCGCCATCTCTTCACCGCCGGAGCGCAGATCCGGGGATTTCCCATCCTCCCGCCGCCGGAGCGGCCGACGGAGGGTGGGAAATCCACCGGATACGCCGGCAGACGCTGGCCGCGCCGAGGTCGCCCTCGGCTCGCCTCTGGTACGGAGAGAGAGAGGGGAGGGGGAGGTTTCCAGAAATATGCGAGTTCAAATAAGTTTATAGGTGCTGGGGAATTTGGTACCTCAAAAAGATAGAGACGTATTTTCCAAAGTTGGCTAGTGACTGGAGCCTGCATGCTAGCTACGGCTTCATGTGACACACGCACTATAGTATCTTTAGAAACAAAACGCACACCATATGTTACCATATACACGCACTATAGTATCTTTAGAAACAAAACGCACACCATATGTTACCATATACTCCGCGGGACTATGTATCTCTTGAGTCGACTTTTTTTTTTCCGCGGTAGTAAGCAGTGACTATGTGTTTTTTTACTGCAGCTAAAAATTCTCTGTGTTCTCGGCAAATTTTGGGCAACGCCAGAACATACCGGCGTTTAGGCGCCGCGAGCGGGAGAGAATTTTGGTCCGGCGTGCCCCAAATGCCTTTGTACGGCCATTTGGGCATCGTGAGTGGAGACGCTCTAAGCAGTGGGTGACGTGTGTGTGTGTGTTTTTTTTGCTGCAGCTAAAAATTCTCTGTGTTCTGGTGCCGCCATGCAACACAATCGAAGGCTTTGCCTAGACAGTGTATCAAATTTTGGAGGGATTCGTAATGTCTTTCCTTAAAAAAAAGATTCATGGCCACACATGCACCATGTGAAACCGGAACTCCTCCCAAACTCGTGCACAGATCTGGTATCAGCCAGACAAAGATGAACGTACGTGGACCTGTCGCCTACCTTGCTTGGCTTGTTTCACCTGAGAAAAAACCGGCACAATCTCTATGCGTGATGTTTGTTGCTAATTGTGCGCAGCAATAGATTCATCATCGTATTTTCCACATTTTCAAGCGGTGCTTTGTGCGTGCATTTGTGTGTATGTGGGAATCTATAATGCAAATAGGCATTTCCGAGGGAGCACAAATTACATGGAGAATTTGCCTTTTTTTTTCTTGACTTAGCTATCGAGTTGTTTTCCTTGGTGTCTGACATGTCGTTATACCATGTTTGGCATTCTTTTTTGCTTTCTGCTTAAATTCGCTAGAACTAAGATCACTAGTACTTATACTGGGCCACAAGAGCATAGCTTCATTTTCCGTTTCATGTTTTTTTTAGATAAAAGGCATAAGCCCAGCTTTGAATTAACAAAGCTCAGTGTTACAACGGCAATTACACGATGCTGAGAGAACAGCTTTACAGGAAACGAAAAACAAGCAAACACAAGATACGCAGGGTAGCACAGCTTGAAATTCGAGACCACCGCCCGTCTACAAAAGGCAGCAAACCGGAGAGGGACGCCGAGAAGTCAGACACGCCACCGGGGAGATCGTCTTCGTCATCCCTTGCTTGTCGTCGCCGTCATGCCATTCGCCTCCACCTTCAGAGAAGACCCCTGTCTTCTCGCCCTGGCTCGTAGGGCGCCGGACCGTCAGAAGGTGGAGCGGCTCACCCGAGAGCACGAACGCAGACACTTCGAGAAGCAGCAGAAGGACCAGCACGAACACCACCGCACGCGAGCGGGCAACCCAGACACCGCCGCCGGCACCGACCACGCAGCAAGACGCAAGCTGTAGGGCAAGGACACGCAGAAAGAAGACACGGCCAAAGGGAGGCCAGCACCGCCATGGCAGAGCTCAACCAAGACGCTGGCTCCACGCATTCGCCAGGAAGTTGTCGCCACAGAGGGGAACCCTTTCCCCTCTCGCCCAGGCTCGAGGGCGCCGACCCATCGGCGAGCAGACCACCTGCGAAAGGTTAGCACAACCAACATGGGAGCATCGGCCAGACAACACTGCACCACAAGAAACGCCGCCACAGGCAGGTCACCAACACACAAAGCCACCACCTTCCCGCAGCCCAAGACGGCGCCTCCAAGGAGAACGCGACGCTAGAGCGCCGCCGCCGCCCGGTCAAAGACCTAGGGTTTTCACCCGAGCACAGGAGAAGGAGGGCAGGTAGGGAGCAGAACCTCATCGTCGCCTCCAAGGAGAAGCGCGGCGTCGAAGACGTCGCCGACGACGTGGCCGCCCCGCGGCCAAGGATTTCTCCCGGCAGAGACCCCAACCCCGCCCAGGGATCCGTGTTGGACGAGACCGCCGACTTCAGATCTGAATCAGGGAGTCAACGGGGCGACTCCCACCGCGAGCCTCTTCCACCGCCCCCTCGCCGCCCGCGCGACCAAGGAGAGCGACCAGCAGCACCAGCGGCGCCCCCCGCCGCCAGGGCCGACGCCGCAACCCCACCCGCGACCGCCGTCGCCGACACCCGAGCCCTCCGCACGCGGGGCGGAGCAGCCAGATCCTCGCCGCCACCGTCACGGGCGGCCGCACGGGCTTTCCCGGCAGCTTCCTCGGGTGGCGACGAGGAGGATGGAGTAGGGGAGGCCGGCGGCGGCTAGGGTTTGGGAGGCCCCCGGTGTCGCCCCAGAGGAGCGACACGGGAGGCAGAGGGGCTTCTTTCCGTTTCATGTTCATACCGACTTTTCCTCGTTTTCGGTGATCGATTAGCTACCGAGAGGTGGAGGAACCACAGATTAACGGTTTGAACACTACCTTGAAGATGCCTATTAAGACACCCTATTGCACATGGTTGTGCTCACACTTTATGGAATGAGGTTGTCGCGTACGGCTCATTTTAAACTGTTCGACAAAACTTTGTTTCTTTCATTGCACACAATTCTAGAGCGTGAAAGATATTCCACTATGGACTAGAGAGAGAGAGAGACTATGTATATCTTGAGTCGGCTTATTCTTTTTCCGCGGTAGTAAGTAGGGGGCGTATGAGGTGAAAACATCCAGATCCTGAAAATCTGCAAATTTTCATTATGGTCCGTGCGATCGTGTACCAACGGTTCAGATGTCCTGTGAGTCTCCTCACGGTGATTTTACAGAAAAACGCCCGCAGCCACAAGTTACCGTTTGCAATGAGGTCCTTAGGTGAAGTGTTATTTTTTTGACTTGCTCGTTGTTCCAAGAAATTTGGTTCAGATTTCTAATTAAATTTATTATTATTTTCGGTGAAGTGTTATTTTTATGAATAAGTTCAGAAATTTCCAATTTCACCATGGAAATTTCAGTTATTTTAGAAATATTCTTCATAGATTGCGCACATATTTGCCCACTATTTCATCATACAAAAAACTCAGATAAATTTTAAAATAGATACAATTTTCAATAGATTTGTATAAGGTATGTTCAAAATATGACAAAAACTCTTTATATGTGCGAAATCTTGATAAAATATATGTGGTCTCACAAAAACATTAATGAAATTTGCATGAAACCTATATTATACTCGAAAATATGTCATATTGATGTGA
This sequence comes from Poa pratensis, assembly GCA_947311845.1. Lineage (NCBI taxonomy): Eukaryota > Viridiplantae > Streptophyta > Magnoliopsida > Poales > Poaceae > Poa > Poa pratensis. Next base: position 6,768,509 of record CAMZMU010000056.1, on the reverse strand, counting down.
AACAAGTCAAATATGACAAATTAATTGGTCTAAATTTCATTTTAATTTCAATAAATTTTCATCGTTAGAATTTAAACTTTTTCAAAATATGCCCAATATTGATCTTGTTTTAAAGATCTCGTCGCCAGGAACTCAAATATAAAAAAATCACAAATCGGACATTTGGTTCAAAAGTTATGACCCATACAAAATTGAGAAACAAATAAAAAGGATGGGTGGGTGGGCAGCAAAAGTACTGACACGAATCGGACATCTGTAGGGGGTTTTCTACAGACTGTATGGTGGTGAAAGTATAACACAAAGATCTAACCGTTCCTAGCTAATCCGACGGCACGGACGTGTATTTGCAGATTTGCATGATGTAGTCCATTTTCACCTGATATACGTTCCCGTAGTAAGCAGTGGGTGACTATATATGTGTGTGTTTTGTTTTACTGCGGCTAAAAATTCTATGTGTTCTGGTGCCGCCATGCAACACAATCGAAGGCTTTGCCTAGACAGTGTATCAAATTTTGGAGGGATTCGTAATGCCTTTCCTTAAAAAACAAGATTCATGGCCACACATGCACATTGTGAAACCGGAACTCCTCCCAAACTCGTGCACAGATCTGGTATCAGCCAGACAAAGATGATCGTACGTGGACGTGTCGCCTACCTTGCTTGGCTTGTTTTGACCTGAGAAAAAACCGGCACAATCTCTATGCGTGATGTTTGTTGCTAATTGTGCGAAGCAATAGATACATCATCGTATTTTCCACATTTTCTAGCGGTGCTTTGCGCATGCATTTGTGTGTATGTGGGAATCTATAATGCAAATAGGCATTTTCGAGGGAGCACAGATTACATGGAGAATTTCCTTTTTTTTTCCATGTATCTCTTGAGTCGACTTATTGTTTTTCTCGACTTAGCTATCGAGTTGTTTTCCTTAGTGTCTGACATGTCGTTATACTATGTTTGGCATTCTTTTTTGCTTTCTGCTTAAATTCGCAAGAACAAAAATCGCTAGTACTTATACTGGGCCGCAAGAGCATAGCTTCATTTTCCGTTTCATGTTCATACCGACTTTTCCTCGTTTTTGGTGATCGATTAGCTACCGAGTGGTGGATGAACCACATATTAACGGTTTGAACACTACCTTGAAGATGCCTATTGAGACACCTTATTGCACATGGTTGTGCTCACACTTTATGGAATGGGGTTCGCATACGGCTCATTTGAAACAAGTGTTTACGATGTGTTCGACAAAACTCTCTTGTTTCTTTCATTGCACACAATTCTAGAGCGTGAAAGATATCCCGCTATGGACGAGAGAGAGAGAGAGAGAGAGAGAGAGGGGTTGAATAGGCTATTGGAAAATAAACTCAAAATTTGTTATTTTTAGAAAATTGGTTTTCTACATGTTGCCTACAACACCCTAAGAATGCATACTAAGAAAGTAAATATGTGGAAAGTAAATTGTTTGGATAGAGAACCACAAACACAATATTTTACTTTGAAGTTCGGATAGTTGGCACCATCCTACATACTTATTTGGAGGAGGCTCGAATACAAAGTCTTTTTACCACGAAGAATCACTTGTACCTTCTTTAACCAGGAAGTCAAATCAATAGCCAATCACTAGAGGTAGATCTTCAAACGAAATAGACGATCTCTGGCCTTCACGAACTCGTGGCCTTCACAACCACGAAGGTTTCCAAACTCCCCCTAACCAATTCGGAGACACACACCCTCAAGGTAATAACAACTTGACTAGCACTTTGAAAGAGCATGGTACCCCGATGTGTATTTTTTGCAACTAATGATAATTCTTATGGACTAATGTTTTTATTGAGTTATGTTTGAAGGGTCTGTCCATAGAAAATATTGAGAGTCCATGTGTTGGATTCAAAGTTTGATACCATGAAAATAATGATGTGGATTCAGCCTTTGGCATCAAGATCATTGATTGACAAATATACAAAGGCTAAAAGAACAAAACTATATGGCGATCGAACTGATCACATCACATTTGATACTTTGCTTGATTCCCCCGAACCACTTGAAATAAATTTAAACGTTTAAACCATGATAGCCAAGATCAAAATGCATATAGAAATACCACCAGCAGCACTCGACACCAGTACGTGTACGTAAGCCAAGTAACCGCAGCAGGCATTCCCTTGCTCCAACCCCTACAAAACAAAGCAAAGATTGGGTGGAAGCCAGGCCGAAAAGGTTAAATAGTTATCTGATCATTAATTAGTGCTTAATCACTGGACCAACCCTGACTAGATTATGAGGCAACCAGAACAGGACGTAGCTTTTTGGATCCATCGTGTCGCCGGCTACATCTACCCATCGCGCGGCAATTTGATGCTACGATTTGAAACAACGCTTGCATATAACCTTGATTTTTTGCTAAGATGATGTTTAGCTATTTGTCAAATATTCGTGTCACGTTTGGATCACCACCTAAGCTTTTTTTTGAAAGATCCGACCACATATATAAGGCAGCTCAGAACATATTACAAACAGGTCCAAAAAGAAAAGAAAATTACAACGAGGACCAAGAATATGCAGAGAGCACCCTAAGCCACCGAGAAGAAACACAATCGGATCCAGAACGCCGCGCGCCAGAGCCCTAGGCCTCGCTGGAGTCGCCGTACCACCTGCCGCCGGGGAGAGAGCACCTCCACACTCTGTAGAAGACCGCAAGAGCCGTCCGCCGCCCCACGACGGAACCGAAGCCGATGAACACGCACGGCCACAGCGCCAGCTCCCCCGAACCACCCTGCTTCCCGCCGACTCGGCGCCGCCCAGGCCAACCACCAGCAGCAACCAGCAACTTCCTGACGGCCACTCCCCTCGCCACCACGGCCGGCCGGAGCAGAAACGTCGAAGAAGACCACCTCCTGAACCACCACCAAAACCGGAACGCCAGCCTCCACCAACTTCTCCCCACACCACCACGGCCGGCCGGAGAAACAAGGAAGGAGGAGAGCACCGGACGAACCACACCGCAGACCACCTCCACGACCTCTCCGGCGACACCACCGGAACGGGGAACAAAGGGGGAGGATCACCACCTAAGCTTGTTCCCGATGCTCCCTACGTTTCTATGATGCAGACCATGTGTTATGTCTGATTAGTGATTACCATTCAAAATGCTATGGATGGACAATTGTGCTGAACAAATACTGATTGTCATGTGCGCTGACTGCTCCTGAAGCAAGAGGGAGAAAAAAAAGGACACAAAAATGTCTGCCCCTCCTATAGACTCAATCTCCACTATTGGTACAAAATATTGAAAATTAAATTATCAGTAGACAATTCCAGCAAAATAATCAATGGAGAAAATATGAGGATTTAATGAGGCTCATAGCCTAGACCAACTCCACTGGCGCCCGCATAGGCCTCCCATCAGCCCGATGGGGTTCGGACTTCCCCACCGGTTCTGGCGGCCCGAAAATTTTCCGGTAACCCTTTGTTGGCCCCCAACATTTGGGGTCGGCTCGGGTGACGGACATGTCAATCGTGTAGGACTTTTCCATAGGCAGGACCGACATGTCATTTGCACAGAGTACGATCAATGTTATGTAATGGCGCCACCTCCTCGGTTCCCCAGGAGAGCGCTGCCGCTTTCCGACGCAACAATGATACGGACCCCCAAGCGTCACTGGCATTACCAATGCGTTGCTAGCATTCACCACCAACCCCCGACCTCCCCTACCGCCCATTCCCATTATGTACCCCTCCCGGGCGCACCGCGTTGTCTATTTCGTCCGCGCCTGTCCACATAGGCTCCTCCACATATGTCACCTTCGACTCAGACCCTCTCCCAACATGGCACACAACAAATATGTCGGCAGATCAAACCACAGAAGGCAAAGCCTTACCATCAACGCGGGGTGGGAGCTCGCTGACCTCGGCATCATCGTGCTGCCCGACATGCGGCTTCCGAATGGGTGTGGCATCTAAGTTGGCGATGTCCCTGTACTTCCACCCCTCACCGGCAGCGCCCACGACCACGGGTTCAATGACGCCGGAAGCAAAAGACGGTGAAGGAGATGGCTAACCCTCTCCATGCCCTCAAAAGCAAGTGGTGGGACGCTCGTTTCAAAGAAGAGAGGTCTGCTACCCTTGGGGAGTATAAGCCCCCTACCCACCGGCGCGCTACAGCGCCACCAGGCTACCATCGCACGCCGACGAACCACGGGGAGGGGTGATCCTCCGCACGCCCAAGCTGGAGCCTGAGGAGGTGTCAAGTGTCGACAGAATACCGCGTCTCCTCGCCGATGTGCGACCCCGACGACCCGCAAGACACGTCGGGCCGCTGGCATGACTTTCACTTGTTGGAGTGTACACCGCTTTTATAAAGATAGTTATATCTAAACTTATACGTAGTATATTTAACAACGATAAAAAAATGAGGAGACATGATTGGACTGTTCTTACTGCCCTTATATAACTCAAAACAGGTAAATATTTTTCATGTAAAAGCGTCGGCACTGTATAATTATAAAGGGATGAAATATGAACAAGATCAACAACTCATTAATCATATGAGTCAGTAGAGTATACTCCAGTATAGTAGAGTAGGGCAGGTCGCTGTCTGCCGCGGATGTATTTTAACCCGCTGATGGCATGGAGACAAGCGTCAACAGAGACATGACATGTGCCACCTCATCTCTACTTATCTGCTTAAACATACTACTTTGTGATCGCAGCAGCAGCGACCAGAAGCATGAATTGCTAGGCGCACTGTGTTATTTTGCGGCTGCTCTGGTTTCTGAGTCACGCCTAAGGATGGCAATTTTACCCACGGGTACGGGTACCCGCGGGTACCGTACCTGCATGGGTAGGGTATGGGCACAATTTTATACCCATGGGTAGTACCCATACCCTACCGTTAAGTCGCAGGTAGGGCACGGGTATAATCTCGTACCCGTGGGTAATACCCATACCATGCCCGTTTATATATCTTACTCGTGGAGGTACAACATTCATTCTCGTTAGCTTGTGAACATATGGTAAAGTTGTCATCAATTGTCAACTTGAGTTGACATAATTATCATGTACTCAAATATATGTTATTAAGTTGAGAGAAATGTTTTTCTGTTATCAATGTTTTATCGATGAATGTAAAAGTATATATAACATGTGTATTATTTAATCTACCGTTGGGTACCCAACGGGTATGGGTACCCGTCGGGTATGGGTATGGGTAAAGTTTTATATCCATGGGTACGGATATGGGTAGAGTTTTGTACCCATTAACTACACGGGTATGGGTATGGTATTGCTCTACCCGCCCCATACCCTACCCACTGACATCCTTAGTCACGCCTGGGCAGGGCAAACGTCGAGCCAGGCCAGCCAGGTTCGAGCCGGGCCTGAACAAGCTCGACCTAAAGAGATCGGTCTGAACCTGACCTGGCCCCAAACAGTGAAAATATTTGTATTTTGGATTAAAAATGATTTGGGATTAAATAGTATAATCATAGCCTATTATTTGATAAAATGTATGAAATCATGCATTTTTGGGCCTACTTCAGACTTTCGGGCCGGGCTTTTGGCAAAAACCGTGGTCTGAGCCCGGTCCGAACGTCAGGTTGCTCATGCATAGGTCTAGTTTGGACTTGCGCCTTTTCTTTCTTTTACGGTTCCGGTTCCAACTCCGACATCTTTGCATTGGAGAAATAAGAAAACACAATATCGAAACATACAACCTCTCCTCCTAAATATAAAACGTTTTGAGAGTTTAAATATTTAGGAATACAAAGAGTATCGTGTGCTATGCATTTTTAGGACTAATTTTATTGGAAGGATTTTCAAATGAATTTCAGATGATTTGGAACGCTTAGATTTATGTTCTACATGGTTTTTTCTACTGTTTTGTAGAAGTGAACCGTAATTGAGTTATACGAACTTTTCTACTAACTCAAATGTTTGCCCACATGTGCAAATTTAATGATGCGGGGATCAATTAGGCATGGCATTGCATTTTTTTCCCATGTTCTTGTGTCTTCGGAACATAACAAATCCAAGGCAATTTATTTCCGTTTTCCTCGTGCTATTGGGTATATAGGCATAAGCCCAACCAAACACCCAAATATTGAGAAGCAGAAGTCCAATCCAAATGAGGTGCTTTTTGGCGAGGGATAAAATCGTTGGGATTCTATGACCTCGCAAACGTTGCCAGATGTTATGTAGAGCTCGATTTATTCAGGTTCAGACCTCCATGCACGGGTAAAATGCATACTTTCAATAATATATGAAGAATAAAATAGAGATTTACAACGTGGGAACTTGGCGAGATCAAATGTTGATCCCGATGAGGGTTTCGTGGTGGCCGAAATAGACGAAAGCTCTATTTTTATATGGCTGCGGTATGGCAAGGACAATGATGGCGACGTGGAGTTTCTCTCGATCTCGAGTTGCTTTTCCCGTTAGGAGGTTCTTGAGTCCTCTTTGTTGGGATTCGTAGTAGAAAACAAAAAATTTGTCCTATGAGTATAGAACTCAAGATCGAACTATGAAGATGCAAGATAGATAAAATTTAGATCGTTAGATGTTACTTCCTTCCTAGGATCGAACGCACGATCCCTCGGCCAGTAACCACGCATACGGGATCACCAATCCAGCAGTTCTCCGTCGTTTAGGACGAAGAGAAGCTGGAGTACTAGATATGTCTTGCTACATATGGAGAGAGAGAGAAAGAGAGAGAGAGAGAGAGAGAGAGAGAGAGAGAGGTGGCCGCACTTCAGCACAATGATGTGTATGGTGGGGCTTCCCCTCCTCTTCTTATAATTGAGGAAGGAGACGGGACATCGTCGTTGCTGTCGTGGTGGTATCACGGCAGATGCCATAGGATGGCTAAAGTGTGGGGCCGATGGACGCTGGTGGAATCCGGGAGGGGGCTAGCGCGCTAAGAAGCACACACGAAGAACACACCAGCACACCAAGATCTACCCAGGTTCAGGGCCCTCGTGAGGAGGTAAAACCCCTACTCCTGCCTGTCTCTCTGTATATATCTCGGTATCACAAATACAAGCTTGCTCCTTGAGCTGTATCACACGACAATGGTGCAAAGCACAAGGAAGGAGATGAAGCTATGGTGGAAAAGTATCTCCGGGCACCGTCCCTCACGCAGGAGGGGGTAAGGGCATATATATATAGGCTAAACCGGGTTACCGGAATACCCCTAGCAACGGTCACCTCTCCGTACCGGCACTGCAGACACGCACGCCTGCACGTCATGATTGTCTCTGCACAGTGGACAGGACGTGGCTTGCCCATGTCCTGTCCCATGTCTCTGCTCCAAAGTACGACCGAGGTCAGTGACAAGACAGGGCCTGCCCATGCCTCTGTCTCGCAGTCTGTCCCCGGATAACCCGGAGTCAGCGGTGGAATGATGGCCTGCCATCTCGGTCTCCTGCACGCCCCTGTGTCAGGCGCTTCTGTGTCAGGCGCTCCCGTGCCAGACGGGAGGTGACAGGAGCATTGACTCTTGTCCGACATATGGATAACCCGGCATGGATATGCCGGATCCTCCTTCCTCAAATATTCTTCCCTGCACATAAGAAAACACACAAGTTACCGACATACATATGCCGGTTATGTTATCTCGGATCCTTATCTCGGATCCCTTGTCTCGGATCCCTTGTCTCGGTCGACACATGCCGACTATCACCAGCATGATACCTCGGTCCCTTCAGGCCTGGGTTAACTCGGTACGCTTATGTCGGTTTGCACCTACATCACGCTCCTAAGTCCAGGTACTCCGGTTTTTACTGTAACCTGGCCCACACTTGGGCATAGCTTTTACCACACCATGACCCTACCCGGGGGTAGCCCCCCGACATTAGTCCCCGAAGCTGGTGCGGTCCTGCAGCCTTGGTTGAAGGGCCACAGCAGGTTTAACCAACCGAAACAACCATAACAAGTATCCGACATTACCATGTCGGTTCAACCGTAAAGCCATGAACAACCTCTTCCACTGATTCCGACATAAGCTCCAGTGTCGGTTTTCTCCGACACTAGAATTTTGCTGACGGAGCGAGTCAAGCTTTCTCGACCAACTCAACTTAATCCAACCATCCGACATTCACATGCCGGTTTATTGCGAGCTTCAAAGACCAAACTTTCCTCAACCTCCGAGATTTACCCTTGTGCCGGTCTCTCCGACACATAAAGATTCCCACAATCTCTCCCAGGATCTCTCCACAGCACGTGGCAGAGAAACTCTGCGCGTTACTTCGGTTCCTGTGCGCGGATAGACGCATCACTGCACGCACGTCACCCACGCCACACGCCGTCGAGTTGCATGGGCACTTGAGTGCCTTTGACCGCGGCGTGCCTCCTCGATTTCCGCGCCATTAACCGCACACGATCACGCCGCGCACCGTTACCACTTTATGGCCCACGATGCGGCAGATCGATCTGCGCGGTTAATCCGCGCGCACGTTGCGGTAACCGCACGCGGTAAACCGGAAACCGCCCACGGCCCGTGCCCATAAATAGGGGAACGAGCTCCTCTTCTCGTCTTCTCCGCAATCCTCTTCTTCTCTTTTCTCTTCCGCACCATCGCCGCCGCCGCGCAGAGAACTCCCGCCACCGCACGACGCCGGAACTCACACGTTGCGGCCCACCTGAGCACCTCGCACCGCCATTGGACACGCGCAACTCCGGCAAGCCCCGTGCATCTTCGCCGCGCACCGCCGTCGCAATCTCCGGTAAGTTCTTGCCCCCGCCATTGCCGATGAACGTGTTCATCCCCCACGATGAACACGTTCATCCTCTTCGCTGGATCTTTGCTCTCTCCTCTGTAAAAGCTCCCACATCCCAATGCACAGATGAGAATGAACTTAGTTGCTTAGATCCCCTCCGTATTTTCTCCACCGTGCCTCTTAGCAATCTTGCGATAGTTTATCCGCGGGTTTTCACAAGTTTCAACTCACAAGCTCTTGTATTTATCTTCCATTTATTTTTCCCCGTAGATCTTTCCCACAAACACTTAGCCGCAGAAATGTGTTTCCCGCCACTTATGCACTTTTCCTCTGTTTCCCAAATGTTCCGAGATACCTATCTCGGTTCCTCTGCTGCCTAAATACTCCGAGATACTTATCTCGGTTCCTCCGTTGCCCACATACTCCGAGATACTTATCTCGGTTCCTTTGTGCCTCTTTTGCAGATCCCTTCCGAGATGTCAACCAGCAATACCCCGGAGCCTGCCGAGGATATCGTTGAGGAGGGAGAGCGCGCCGGGTGGGAAGGCTCCGACGCAACCCAGGCCGAGATAGACTGGCTTGTCCGGACCAAGCGAATTCCGGCACAAGTGATATGCCGGGTTCCTGGCGACGAGGCCGAACCGGATCTTCAAAAGGGTGAACGGGTAGTCTTCGTCGCGCATTTCGAGCGCGGCTTCGGACTCCCGGCGAGCACATTCTTCCGAGCCTTCCTCGACAAGTTTCGTCTTCAACCCCACCATCTCCCAGCTAATGCCATCACAACGCTCTCAGCGTGCGTTGCTTTCTCCGAGGGATACCTCGGACTTTGGCCCACCGTCGAGCTCTGGGCCAAGTATTTCAACTCCGGAAGCAGAGTCTCCCGGATCCGGAGAACAAGAACTTCCCAAGGTGATGACCCCGTGCGGAGCTGCTACCATCATACCTCGGAGAGGTTCCATCTTCCCTCGGATTCAGGGCCTGGAGTCATGCCGGAAGTGGCAGCGCACGTTCTTCTATGTGAAGAACCCGGACAGCCCAGATAATGTTGACCTTCTGAACCTGCCGGTATTTGCTCTTGCTACCCCCACGGATCAGCATAACTGGAGCTTCAACCCAAAGGACACGAACCGCGAGATCAATGACATTCACAAGATTGTTGAGGAGCTTGTGGGAGCAGGCCTGCTAAGCGATGATCTTTTGAGGACTTTTGTCAGTCGCCGAGTCTCCCCCCTCCAAACCGAGTTCACAAGATCTGCCACATGAGTGGCCAGTATGATCCAACTCGGATCAGCACCCACGAGCTGACCAAATCCGAGGTCAGAAGACGCGTCAAGGCCATTGCCCGAACGACGATGACCGAGGAATGGGAATGGGGTCTAGAACCTCATGACAGAGCTCGGCTTCCGGAACAAGTAAGTAACTTGCAATTTATACCGACATACTTTTTCTGCCGAGATCACCCTTCTGTCGGCTCCATACTTGACTCATAAATAACTCGGTTTTACTGCTTTTAACTCGCAGAGGTTTACTCGGCAAAAGACCGAAGATGGAGAGGATCCCTCCGCCAAATGGGGCCAAGATATCCCTGCCCCGACGTCGCCGAGGCAGAAGATCCGGATGACGAGGATCAACTGCCAATACCAAGAGCTGGCGCCCCTACCCCGGGTAAGCCTCGAGCCCGAGCTTCCATCCGAGATTGGTCAGATGATGATGACCTCGAAATGCTAGAGGTAATTGACGCTCGTCCCATCGCCTTTGCTCCCCAGCCCCGGCACCAACTAACCCGGGTGGCTCTGCCCCGAGTGCACGCCCTGCTACCTCGGGCAAACAAGTGGCATCTCGCAAGCGCGCCGAGACTGGTACCTCGAAAACCGGAACCTCCACATCCTCGGATCCAGCCGCGCCGCAGGCGAAGCGACAGAAGAGAGGAGCAGTCAAGCCGAGGAAGGGCAAGAAGATGCCGCCAGTTACTGAAGGGTAAGATATTTTGCCGACACAAGTTTACTTCCTTTTTTCCTTCTGCCGGGATAACTTTTTCCCGACATAACATTTTTCTTGTTTGACGCAGTGCCCCCCTTGAAGTTGAGCAGAGCGCCTCTTCTATGCGCTCGCCCCTTCCGAGTACAGCCGAGCTCGGCCACGTGACTCCGGGGTACCCGCCACTTCCTCTGTCACTCCCGAGGTCGTGATCCTCGACCAGGATGATGGCACGATGCCCCCACCATGGAAACCGACATCCCGCGGGCCGACACTTCGGTGACCTCGGGCGCACAGCAACCACCACCACAACAACACACAGCAGCAGCAGCAGCAGCAACCACAACAACAACAGCAGCAGCAACAACAACAAGCAACAGCAACAACAACAGCACCAAGGACAGCCACAACCTCAACAGCAACAGCAGCAGCCGAAGCAGCCGCCCCGGCCGAGGTCCACCACCAAGTCCCCCATCAAGTCCACCGAGTTAACAACTCGGAAAGCTACTCCACTTGCCAAGCCGACACAGAGCCAAGCAGCCACCGGGAAACAGCTTGCCAACCCGGAGAGACAAGTGGTGTTGACTCCAACCACTACCCCGGAGCACCAGCTCTCACCACTCTGTCTCCCGAGTTGCCAGTGGCAGCTGGGTTTTACCCCAGCTCCAAACTCAGAGTGGACACAGCTTGGCTCGGAGAAGCAGTATCACATGGACTGGAACGCTGCCGACACAAGCGAGGTCTCCTCCGCGCACCCGGTCATTCCTCATCCAGCTGGCCCCAGTGCACTTGCTCAGGCCATGCACAATTTGCAAGTCTCGACCCTTCGAGCCAGCAAGCTTGCCGAGGTATTTTTTCCTCAGCCAAACTTTTATTTTCTTGCCATAGATGATAAACATACACAATCCCCAGTCCCCGAGATTCGGGTTGAGTGACCTGTGCTCGCCCGAGTAAAGATCACTCAGCGCGAATCTTCACAAATTTCATCATTAAACTCAGAAAATCCGACACTTCGGATCTTCAAGAAATCCGACACTTAGGATCTTCAAAAATCCGACACTTAGGATCTTCACAAAATCGAACTTAGAACTTTCACTTACTCGGCATGAATCTTCAACTAACCACTAACTCTTTGCCCTTTTCAGGATTGCACCAATGCTCGGACCACGGTGTTTCGGAAGTTGCTTCTGGACCACAACAAGCTCAAGAGGTCCCACAAGCAACTTCAGGAGACGCTGAAGAACAAGGAACAAGCGCACGCCACTGCCCTTCAGAAGGAGCGGCAAGAAGTGTCTCGGCTCCAGGAGGAGCTTGCCCGGGTCCAGGGTGAAAAAACCGGCATTGAGCAGGCCCTGATGCAAAAGGAAGAAGCTGCTCAGAAGCACCAGGAAACGCTCGAGCGTCCGAGGTTCGCGCTACCTCGGCTCAAGGAGAACTGGATGCCCTCAAGGCAAAATCCGACATCTGGCTCCGCGAGCTCACCCGGCTGAACAAGGAGATGGACTGTAAGTTTCTTTATCCTTTCCTTTTGCTTTCATTACTTGCACCGACATTAAGATATGCCGGTATATAACTCAATTTGGTGATAGCTTTTCTGTCTTCAGATCACTTCGCCCACTCCAAGGCTGCTGCACTCAACACTGTGCGCAAGGCACGAGCGAAGAGAGCCGAGGCTGGCCCAATCCCGGAGAATGGGATATGGAAGATTACTTGACTGCTCTGAATGCCCGCATCTCTCCTTTGAAGGCCATTGGCCTGGACCTTCTTGATGCCGGTATCAAAGCTTACCGAGCCTTATGGCCAGGATCTCCAACTCCTCCAGCATTGAAGAACTGTCCAAGTGTCTGACGGGGGCCGAGGCCAGGATCCGAGAGTGGAGATCCTCAGCAGCTCGTGCCGGAGCTGATCAAGCACTAACCTTTGTGCTCTCCTGGTACGAGTCCATCAATCTCAACGCCGTGCGCTCCCTGCGCCAAGGCTCCAAATGGACCTCGATCCGACATTGATAGAGAGCCGCAAAGATGCAGCCAAATTCATGGCCAGTTATGCTCCCACCCGACACTTCATCCCGGGTCCCGCCTACTCGGATGACGAAGAAGAGACCAGGATGATGAAGAGGGCGAAGAAGAAGAAGACGTTGATGAGGAGATCGAGGCCGAGACTCTCGACGCTGCCACTGCCGGAGCGACCGAGACTGCTGCTGCCAGCGCAACCGAGACTTCCACTGCTGGGGCTGCCGACACTTCTGCCGCCGAGCAACCGACATTGTCAAGCCGGCTGCGACCGACACTGCGAGAAGCCGGTAACCGAGACTTCTGAGAAGCCGGTACCGACACTGCTGGTGCCTCGGCAGCCACTCCAACTCCCGAGGTTGCTCCAACCACTGAAGCTCTTCTGCCGCCGAGACTCCAACTGCTCCAAGCTCCTTCCGAGGCAGCTGCCTAAGCTTATGAAACATTGAACTATTAAATCCCCGGAATGCCGGGTGCAGATGTAAATATACGTTTAAGTATTTCGCAGTGCTACTTTTATCATATTAGCTTCAACAAGACAAGCTTAATGCCGTATCACTTTGCACCAAGTCCCCGAGTTTACTTTCTTGTTTACTATACTTAGTAATCTTTGCTCTTGTCTACCATTTAGGCGTTCGACAGTCGAGTCACAAGATCAATCATTATAGCATACAATACTTGTAAATTTTGAGGTAAGGTTTAGAGTCATCCGACACAAGGAAAGGAACGAAAAAACCGGGTTAGTAAACGACATATGTCGGATCTTTTTAGGACCGAGTCCCCGAGTCCATTTTCATGTTTACCATATACCATAACCTCTGCTCTTGACTGCCATTTCGGCGTTCGTCAGTCGAGTCACAAGATCACAACAAAATAGCATACATTACTTGAACTTTGAAACGAGGTCTCAAAATCATCCGACATATGAACAACACAGAAAAAACCGAGGTAAAACACAAGCATATGACAAAGGCAGTCCCCGAGTTTCTTTTCGGAGTGCCGGCATTTTATTCAAAGGAAAAACCGAGATACATACACTGCGCCCTTATGAGTAAAAGGGACGAAGTAGAGCTACATTCCAGGGTCTTTTGGTCTCCTCTCCGGATTTGTCCATCACATTTTTCCTCGGTGCCTGTGCATCTATAAGATAGTATGAATCATTGTGCAGAGCCTTGCTCACAATGAACGGTCCCTCCCATGGAGGTGACAACTTGTGTCGGCCTTTTGCGTTGCACTAGCCTCAGCACCAAATCTCCCTCTCGGAATACCCGAGGGCTGATCTTCCGGCTATGATAGCGTCGGAGATTTTGCTGATATATAGCTGACCGAGATAAGGTCAGTTCTCGTGCTTCTTCGAGCAAATCAACATCATTTTCCCGAGCTTCTTTTGCCTCGGTTTCAGTGTACAGCGCCACTCTCCGAGTCATATTCCATGTCGGTTGGCAGACCGCTTCTGCCCATAGACCAGAAAAAATGGCGTATAGCCAGTTGATCGATTTGGTGTGGTCCTTAGACCCCACAGCACTGCTGGTATCTCCTCTATCCAACATCCCGGAGTTCGCAACAGTGGTTCAATCAACCGGCTTTGATACCGGCTAACACCAATGCATTTGCTCTTTCCACTTGCCCATTTGCCTCAGGGTGTGCCACCGAGGCTATGTCCAACCGAATTCTCTTATCCGCACAGAACCGAGCAAACTCTCCCACAGCAAAGTTTGTGCCATTATCCGAGATAATGCTATGGGGTAACCATATCTCAAAATGATGTCCTTCAAAAAGGTCACAGCTGTGTGACCATCACACTTCCGGATAGGCTTTACCTCGATCCACTTGGTGAACTTGTCCACCATCACCAGCATATGAGTCATGTTACCTCGGGCTGGCCTGAATTCTCCCACCATATCCAGCACCAAACTGCAAAGGGCCAAGTGATTGGAATTGTCTTGAGTGCCGAGGCTGGCAGGTGATCTTTTTAGCAAACCTCTGACATCCCTCACACTTTCTGACGATATCTTCTGCCTGGTTCAAAGCACTGGGCCAATAAAACCCATGCCGGAATACCTTAGCCACCAAGGCTCTTGATGAAGCATGATGACCACATTCTCCTTGATGAATTTCCAGGAGCATCTGCCCCCTTGCGGCTCGACACATCGCTGCAGTACCTCGGTCACACTTCTCTTGTATAACTCGGTTGATGATGGTGTATGCCTTGGATCTTCTTTGCACTTGCCTAGCTTCAACTTCATTACTTGGCAAACTCCCATCCATCATAAAGCCATTATTGGTTGTGCCCACTCCGGCACAGGACGCACAGGAAAGACCGATCATCCACCTCCATGAGGTCAACCGACATTACTTCTTCCGAGATTGAGTAGCCAGTCCCCGGGTTCTGCCAAGCAGTCCCCGGGTTCTCCCAAATGCATCCGACATCGACGTCCATGGGAACAGCACCAGACTCCGGTTTTGCCGGGATAAAAATTGACTCGGACTCCGGCGATGGTTTGATTGATGGCTTCCTCAGATGCTCCAAGGCTATGCCGGGTGGAATTGGATCCCGGGATGAACCTAGCTTGGACAGTACATCGGCGGCGTCATTTTCAGCCCGAGGTATATGCGTGAGCTCGCAACCTTCAAAGAACCCCGAGATCTTCTGGACATGAAACCGATACAACGCCATGTTGGCATCTAAAGCATCCCAATTTCCCGAGACTTGCTGCACCACCAAATCCGAGTCTCCGAAACATTCTATCCGGCGAATACCAATTTCTTTGGCCACATTTAGCCCATGAACAAGTGCCTCATACTCGGCCACATTGTTAGATGCCGCAAAATGAATCTGCAACACATATCTCAACTGATCATGCTTTGGCGAGGTAAGGACTACCCCGGCACCTAAACCAATTTTTGTTCTTGATCCATCAAAGTGCATTCTCCAGTAATTGGGGTCAGGCCGTGGTGGCTCATATTGCATTTCAGCCCAATCCACCAGGAAATCCGGCAGTGCCTGAGATTTAATGGCATCTCTTCTTTCATAGTGAGGAGTGTAAGGGGACACCTCGATAGCCCACTTGGCTACCGGCCAGTTGCATCTTTACACCCAATGATCTCCGAGATAGGAGCCTCGCACACCACAGTGATTGAATGCTCTTGGAAATAATGTTTCAACTTCTTAGCAGCCAGATAGACACCATATGTCATTTCTGGTAGTGAGGATAGTTCTGCTTGGATAACGAGATCACCTCGCTGAGGTAATATACTGGCCTCTGCACAGTTTTGCCATCTTCTTCTCTCTCCACTACCAATACGACACTCACAACCCGGTTTGTGGCTGCAATGTAGAGCAACATCGGCTCTTTGGGTAATGGTGAAGCCAGTATCGGCGCAGTTGCCAACATCTTTTTTAACTCGGTGAACGCCGCATCTGCTTGCGGGGGCCACACGAAGTGAGTTGTTTTCTTCATGAGTTGATACAAAGGCAATGCCTTTTCCCCAACCTGCTAACAAACCGACTTAAAGATGCCAAACATCCAGTGAATTTCTGCACGTCTTTGAGACATGTCGGTAACCTCATGCTTTCAATAGCACGGATTTTTGTCGGGTTCACCTCGATACCTCGGCTTGACACGAGGAAACCGAGTAATTTGCCTGCCGGCACACCGAAGGTACATTTGTCCGGGTTAAGTTTTATCCGGAATTTCCTCAGATTCTCAAATGTTTCTCGGAGATCATCAATCAGAGTAGCTTTTTTAGACTTGATGACAATGTCATCGACATACACCTGCACATTTTTTCCTATTTGATCATGCAAGCATTTTTGCATACATCTCTGGTAAGTGGCACCAGCATTTCTCAAACCAAAGGTCATGACACGATAGCAATAAGCCCCATACGGGGTGATAAAAGCAGTTTTCATTTGATCAGCAGGGTTCAGTGGTATCTGGTGAAAACCAGAATACGCATCTACAAAGGATAACAGCTCACACCCGGCTGTGGAATCGATCACTTGATCTATCCGAGGCAGCGGGAATGGATCCTTAGGACATGCCTTGTTCAAGTTTGTGTAATCAATACACATACGCCACACAATGGCCACATTGGGTCATCTTTTTTCTTTTCCACCAGGACCGGGTTAGACAACCAGTCCGGGTGCAGCACTTCCATGATGAACCCAGATGCAAGTAACCTGGCCAGTTCATCACCTATCACTTTCTCCTCTCATCCGAGAGACGCCGCATAGGTTGCTTCACCGGCTTCATATCCGGTCTGACGAACAAAGAGTGCTCAGCCAACTCCCTCGGAACACCTGGCAGGTCCTGATTTGACCATGCAAAGATATCCCGGTTCTCACGGAGGAAGTGACTGAGCTCGCCTTCCTATTTCTCAGTTAACCCGGTACCAATGATGACGTTGTGGTCCGGGCATGCCGGGTCAACATTGATCTTCTTGGTCTCTTTGGCACCTCGAAAGTTGCATTCTGCTCCGGGTTAGCCATACCCGGCATACCGAGTGCGTGACTGAGCCAATGCCACCACTTCATGGATCTTCTTCTTCTCCGCAGCGATGATCAGTGACTCGGCTAAGCACGATCCAGCCGAGGCACACTCCAGTGCACGCTTGTAATCACCCGAGATAGTGATGATGCCATTAGGACCCGGCATTTTCATCTTGAGGTAACCCACATGGGTGGATATCATGAACTTGGACAGTGCAGGTCTACCGAGTAAAGCATGGTATGGACTTTCGAGGTCCACTACCTCAAACTGGATGCTCTCAGTTCGGCAGTTGTCCTTGGTGCCAAACAACACATCAACCCAAATTTTGCCCATAGGTGCACATGAAACACCTGGCACTATGCCATGAAAGGTTGGTAACTCGGTTGCAGCATGTTTGCCGAGATACCCATCTTCACCATGGTGTCTCGGTACATGATATTGATAGCACTCCCATTATCAATGAGAACTCGGGTGAACCGAATATTGAGTGTCGGTCCGAAGAATGTCGGATCCACTACCAACGCATAACCTCCCGGAGTTGGCATAACTCGGGGATGATCCCTTCTGCTCCAAGTGATCTCTTGCTCGGACCAGTGCAAATACTTCGGTATTGCCGGCATAACTGCGTTCACCTCCAGTGCACGCCGATGCAAGCTCTTCTTGTCAGTTGGCTCGGTCACAAATATCACATAGCTCTGATGAGCTTCTCTGTAATCTCCCTGGGGATACTCTCCCTGCCTGCTGGGACCAGTGTTGTTGTTGTTCCCTCCGACATTCACCTGATTCACAGGCTTTGATCTGCTTGCCTCGGAACTGGCGGATCACCGGGATAGCATTTGCTCCGGTAAGCGGCAAGTTTTGCCTCGGTGGGAATCTCTGAGGTGCCCCCATTGATTTCCTCTGGCTCCTTCCCCCTTGTGCGCTGATACCAGCTGCACTGCCGAGTTGTATGGTTCGCGGTGCGAGATCATGGTGTGGAAACTGCAAGGCCCATCCAACATAGCCTCATAGTTAAGGATGGCTTCTGGTCACCCCATGGCCTTTCCCTTCTTGATTCTGGCCCCATGCTGGGCATTGAACTTCGGACGCTGGCTATTGCCGGCATCTGGCTGGTCTTGGTTTACAGCTGCAACCTGGTTCGAGCCATACCGGTAATCCGGCTCTCTCCTCTTGTTACCGAAGTCCTGGCGATCGTTCTGCCTGACTGGCCCGGGTCTGTTGTTCACCGGGTATCTTCTACTCGGCTCTCCCGAGTTCAGCAAAGGTTGCATCGGATCACCCAGTGCATAGCTATCCGCAATCCGGATTGTCTCGGCCAGTGTGGCCGGCATTTCCCTCTGCAACTTCTGCCAGAGCATGGAGCCATGTCGGCACCCTGGGCAAACCAAGATATGGCCTGTGCCTCTACAACTCCTTCACAGGAATTGCGAATAGTACTCCACCGGGTTAAGTAATCCCGGTCAGTTTCATTATCCCTCTGCTTGCACATCGCAAGCTGTTGAGGACGGTTTGGTCTCTTGTATGTGCTGGAGAAGTTGCTAACAAATGCTTCTTCAAAGTCCAGCCAGCAATCAACACTGCCCTCTCGCAGGTTGTTCAGCCAAATCCGGGCTGGCCCCTCCAACATCTGCGGGATATACCTCACCGCCCATCTGCGGTTACCTCCCGCAATATGCACAGCCGACACATAATCTGTCAGCCAATCCTCCGGCTTGGTGCTGCCGTCATATGTTTTTGCACCTCGGTTTAGCTGAAAGTGCCGCACCGGTGGTTCCCTCATGATCCGAGGTCCAAAACATGCCGGACCAGGTGGACCTTGCTCTTCCAGCATCTCGGACATATAAATTCTGTCCAGCTTGTAGCGTGCATCATTTGGTGACAACTGGCGAGTCCCAACCGGATCCCAGAGCACCTTCATATCTCGGATACCCGGCTTTCTCCATAGCCGAGTAACCATCATCATAGCGGTTAGCCACCTGCTCAACAACTTGCGGCTGCTGGACATGCCCGACATTTTGCTGCTGCTGCTGGGCGAGATTTTGTGTCGGATACCGAGGTGGATAACCTCGGCCAGCCGAGTTAACTACCCCGGCACCTGGACCGCCCTGACCGGGATTGCTTCTACCCCGGCCGGCACTACCTCGCCCAACTATCTGTTTTCCGGCACACGCCGGGTCATACACCTGCATCTGTTTGCTCTTACCGGAGTTTACACTCCGGTCACGATCTACACCGACATGCGGTGAAGAAGCTTGCCCCTTAGATCCACTAGCTCCCCTAGCCGAGTGAACAACATCAGATCCACCTGCAACTGTGTTGGCCTGCGATAGGCCTCATTCTGCCGGGTAGCCACAGCTACCAGCTCATTAACTCGGTCTGCTGCCTGCGGAGAGCTTCTCCGGATAAGCCAGACAACTCGGCTCTTGCTGCCTCGGCAGCTCTAAGAGTCTTAGCAGGGGAACTATACTTCGGTTTTTCGACCGATAAGGCACTAGGAGTTTTGCTGAGCTAGATCTACCATCTCTAGCTAACTCGGCATTGAGGTTTTTACCTCTCTTGCGCACATCCTCTACTCGACTAGGGCGAGCAGCTACCGGGGTAAAACCATGTGCTAGGTTATACTCACGGACAGTTATCCCAAACTCTCTTCGTACCTCGGCCATCTCCAGAGCCTCCTGAAGCAAGCTCTGACGCCGTGCCTCCAACTCTGCCTCTGACTGGGCAGCATCTGTACCGGCAACTACCGGCACATTTAACTTCTCTATGATCTCCTCGAGGTGAGCTGGCTTAACCGGCACATGGGATGTACCGGCTTGGCCGGGGAGGTTTTCCCTCCTCTCCAGCGGCACTTTCGCCGATCTAACCTTTGGTGCGGGATTACCGGCATCTCCTTTGCCGGGGTCTCCTTTACCGGCATCAGCCGCAGTGCCGGTCATCATGACCTCTGCGCAGCTCCCGGGGCGAGCGCTACGCCGGCCGCGAGCCGCACAGATGCAGGAGGATCCTCCGCCACAAGCACCTGCTCGGGGTACTTGCAGACAACCTCGGTGGCGACGTAGGTCACGAAGGTGCCGAAGCTGATGAGGCAGCCGTTCGTCGGGAACGGCCTGCTGCCGAAGCATCCCGCGTTGTCGCTGATGAAGTTCAGCGCGCCGAGCTTGCAGACGAGCCCGCAAACGACGCGCTCGCCGGAGTTGATGATGGAGCCCGTCCGGAATGTCACACCAGCCAGCGCCGCTGCTGCCCCACGGTGGGCGCCAACTGTCGTGGTGGTATCACGGCAGATGCCATAGGATGGCTAAAGTGTGGGGCCGATGGACGCTGGTGGAATCCGGGAGAGGGCTAGCGCGCTAAGAAGCACACACGAAGAACACACAGCACACCAAGATCTACCCAGGTTCAGGGCCCTCGTGAGGAGGTAAAACCCCTACTCCTGCCTGTCTCTCTGTATATCTCGGTATCACAAATACAAGCTTGCTCCTTGAGCTGTATCACACGACAATGGTGCAAAGCACAAGGAAGGAGATGAAGCTATGGTGGAAAAGTATCTCGGGCACCGTCCCTCACGCAGGAGGGGGTGGGCATATATATAGGCTAAACCGGGTTACCGGAATACCCCTAGCAACGGTCACCTCTCCGTACCGGCACTGCAGACACGCACGCCTGCACGTCATGATTGTCTCTGCACAGTGGACAGGACGTGGCTTGCCCATGTCCTGTCCCATGTCTCTGCTCCAAAGTACGCCGAGGTCAGCGACAAGACAGGGCCTGCCCATGCCTCTGCCTCGCAGTCTGTCCCGGATAACCCGGAGTCAGCGGTGGAATGATGGCCTGCCATCTCGGTCTCCTGCACGCCCCCGTGTCAGGCGCTTCTGTGTCAGGCGCTCCCGTGCCAGACGGAGGTGACAGGAGCATTGACTCTTGTCCGACATATGGATAACCCGGCATGGATATGCCGGATCCTCCTTCCTCAAATATTTCCCTGCACATAAGAAAACACACAAGTTACCGACATACATATGTCGGTTATGTTATCTCGGATCCTTATCTCGGATCCCTTGTCTCGGATCCCTTGTCTCGGTCGACACATGCCGACTATCACCAGCATGATACCTCGGTCCCTTCAGGCCTGGGTTAACTCGGTACGCTTATGTCGGTTTGCACCTACATCACGCTCTAAGTCCAGGTACTCCGGTTTTTACTGTAACCTGGCCCACACTTGGGCATAGCTTTTACCACACCATGACCCTACCCGGGGGTAGCCCCCGACAGTTGCTTGGAAAAACTAAGGATGCATGGAATGGAGATTGGAGTTAGATTTTGGGTCGGGGCGAGGTGACTTATACCTATTCAGTGACCATTCACTTACATGCGGGAACCGCAACCTGTCAGGTGTGCTACATCCACCAATGATTGGCTACTGCGTTAAATGTTCCTAAGATAAGGATATATCAGGAAGTGCTCATCTCGTCAAGGACATCCAGAGACTCGTGGCTAACGAGAGCTTGTTTTCTTGAAAATCAGTAGAGGTGGACACAATGTTGCAAATTGCCTTGATAATTTTGGGAAAAAACAGAGGTGGACACCGTTTGTTGGTTGCAAATTGAAGTATACGTGCATTTCCCAACATTTTACATTAGTGTATACTTTTGGTTATACTAGGTGGTACATGAAACTTAATACTCCATCCGTTCGTGTACAGTTTTTTTGCAAGGATATTAAGACGTGGGAATTTAACATACGGTGGACTTATTTGTCCCTATAAAAAATCGGGAGGGTGGAGCCCTAAAGTCAAAAACTGAAAACAAGCCACATTCAATTGATTACAATTGTGGAAAGGCTAAATTTAATTGACATGATATTTTTGTCTTTGATGATTAAAAATTGATGACGTGGATAATTGTATGGATAAAAAGTAGAAGACATGGATAGGTTGCATGCAAAAAATACTATTACTAATAAATGCTAGTGGGATGACATAGATAATTGGTTGGCTAAAATAATGAGTGATATGGAGTACTCCGTACTAGTAGAAGACCGACAGACCGTAGCCCTGCACTTTATGACTAAAATTCCCGTTATATTTCCCACAAGAAAAAGCAACTACCTCATACCAGAAAAAAAAACTGCTTAAACTATTCGAAGTAGCTTTGATCACTGAGAAACACGGTTTTGCTTTGGATGAAACCCCGTATTTGTTTTGGTCTTTTGCGCGATAAAAGCACTCATGCACACGTGACTTCTTGGTCTACCTTTTACAGCACATCATCATTCAGATAGTAACAAAGCTGCAATTCTCTTTAGCATGCAAAGATGGGATCCAACTTTCCGAGCACAAGGTGATCAAAAAGAGAAGACTCATGAACACCAATGTACCAATGATTAGAAGATAATTGGCACAGCGTGGCTGGGCTAGCTTTTGCTGAATCAAGTCAAGCAAAACAGCAAGGCTAGATTTTCTTGCAAGGTGAGCAATCACAAACATTGTACATGTCAGTCATGAACACAATCAAGGATCTCCAGATAATAGTAAAAGAAAATCCTCCTTTGCCTACCCATGTCAATATCAATCAGCTAGAATTGTGAGCATGCCTGATTTTTTAAAGGCGGTCAAGGTGCGAATTATGAGCCCGAATATAAGCATGTCTGCATCAAGAAAAGGACAGGCCCTCTTGCAATTTGCGGTCACAATTTCTGAACCTGGTAGCACAAAAAATTACAACACCAGTTGGGAGATGAAACACAAGTTCCTGGCTGGGCTATGTGATGATATGAGGTGAACATGGCAGTAGCCAGGCTTCACGGAGTGTGGTTGCCGTGTTCATGAAGGGACACGATGATAGGCAGACGACAGCTACATCCTGCAAAGCCGTCTTAAGAAAGTCGCCACTAAATACTGATTCGGGAAATATATGTACAGTAGAATATGAGTGGGTGGCACTGACAATGCACACTCTCTAGAGGAACTGAAACCCATAATTGCCTAACCTTCCTGCTTCTTATCTCTTAAGATGGCGACCAATCAAAATAATCGGTTCTTGTTGCTCAAAGAATTCATGATAATCTGAGTGCAAATTCAGATAAGAATGGGTCAAGGCTCTGATGTTAATTAAGAGATACGGTTCCCTCGCACCAAAAAGAAATATACAGTGTGAGCTCACCTTGATTTTGACATGTAAATAAATACCACGAGCTCAGTACATAAACTTGTTATTACCACCAGACATGCTGGACGGCTGGCGGGAAGAGACACGGACAAAGTCCTAGGATTTTCCAACCGTGGATTCCACCTCATCATTCTTCCTGTGGGCATTGACTCAATCCATTACTGGGAGCTGAATGGCAACAATTCAAGAACAGTGAAGTGCAGAATACATACAGGAATGTCCCTATTTGCAATTTAACAGAGGCTGGGCCGACTGAATTCGGTGGCCTTGGTCTTGGGACATGAGCTGAACGGATGCAGGAGTTTCCTGTTTGCTGAAGGAGGCTGCCAGTTTGATGAGGCAAATTTGTCCAGAGGAACTGTTTTTTGTCAGCCAGCCTGAATGCTCTCTGTTCAGAATTAATACTATTGCAGTGCTAAAGTGAGAAAGACAAGAAGCAAAATGGTGTCAAACAGCGAGTCCGGTCGACGAATCAAGGTCAGATTTGGTTTCCTTGGAAAAGTGGCATATGGCATTTTGCTGAACACTTCGGTCCTAGGAAACAAAACGTAGTAGATACTGCCATCATCGCCCATGAAGGGTCAATACATAATATGTTGGAGTGGAAGAAGACTCTGCTATAATGTTCAGATAAGTTGGCATACCGATAGTAGCGGTCAGTTGCAGCAATCATGAAGTATTTCTCCTCATAAAACAGGGTCATAGTCAAACATAAACGTGAGGCACACACACACAAAAAGAAAGACATGGCATTTTTTAGCCTAATGGCATGGATCGTTTCCCAGTACCCTATGCAATCGTTCGCAAAGCTTGAGGTAGTCGATTCAAGCTGCCTCATCCTTGATACGCCTTCCGGAAGGAGGGTAGCAAAATAGCAATACAACGCTATGGGACTCCATAATCATTATTTTGGGAATTGGCAACATGTGTTAGAAACGGAGTCACAAGATATTATGCTGGGGACAAGCAATCGCACCACGACAACACAGGTATTTGTTAACAAGCTTCGATGAACACATTTGCATCTCCGAGGATGACTATCGTCGCTCCTTCCCACAATACCACAAACTGCTCGGGCGTTGGCACATGCCGTCAACTCGCCTCTATTGCTATTCTGTCGTCATAGGGTACAAACTATCCGAATTCAACAATAATGGCACCATGTCAGGCTATCATCGCTAACCTTGTATTGTATGAGGCTGGTTTTGCCGGTTCCCGTAATTAACCGTGCAATGTATGGGTTTGGGTTCGGTTTCCCTTTCTAAACTGGATCAATTCTTTATTCTAATAATGCAATGGCGGATCTCCTGTCGGTTACATTCAAAAAATTGTATGAGGCGCTTGAGGCATGTCTTTTTTATGAATGGGGAGCTTTTGAACCCATTTGGACACTGATATATTCGTACTTGCGCAAAGACTATTTTTTGCGAACACGCAAAGTTTTTGCGTGTCGACTTGCATTAGAAGAAGAAAAGGACAGAGTCTAGACTACAGCGATTCCGACATCAAAAGATGCGATAACACAACCAAACAGCGGGGGACAACCTCCGAAGGAGGGACACACGCAACCGTCCTCACCAGCAAACTAGGTGAGGAGGTGCCTCTACCTACACCTGCAACATCAACATGAGGTCTCGCCTGGCCGAGCCTCAAGCCACGAATGGCGAGGTGTCCAATCGCCACATTGGGACCTCCACGTGCAGCCCAAGCAACACCTTCAAGAGGGTAACGACGCTGAGACGCCGCCACTGCCCAGTCCGGCAAGCCGTACCTAGGGTTCCCCCCATTGCTCGAGGAGGAGGTCTAGTTAGAGTCATGCCAACGCCTCCAAGAAGGAAGCGGCATCCTCGGGCGTCGCCTTGACAGTGCAGGCCGTCGCCACACGGGGATTTCACCCCGACCCATGAGTAAGAACCCCTGAAAACCGCCGAAGCAGGGGAAGCCCGGGGACGGCACCAAGTCACTCCAGTTGCGCAAAGACAATGAAGTGCTGTAAATGGGATTAGATTGGATTCGCCACACCTTAACAAAGGGGGCATCGTGCTACGATCAGGGATTAGGTTGCAGGTACACGGGATTTAGTAGCTTGGTCAGCTCATCTTGTTTAGATACCAACTAACCTATTACCTATGTATGTCTCGTTGTGTTGTGCAAGACACGGTAACAATATTTTCCAACAAATACTTCCTTACGACCAGGATAATTGTATAAAAAGTGAATGCAAGGGCAATAAACAATGTTGTTTGTGACAAAATAATGAGACTGTCACTCGTTTTTTTCTTTTATTATTACTTCCCCATTCTCCATGGTCCAGTTGTTAATGTAGCATCTACTTAACAATTGTTAATCTTTCTATATACTATAGCTCCCTAGGAATGAAGACCTCTCCTTAATTGTGGCCCCACCTTGTGAGAAAAATTACTTTTTGCCCCTATTTACTTTGGATTTTGATGATTTGCCCTCTATTAGATTGTAATTTAATTTTTGCCTCACTTTTTTTGGACTTTAATAATTTGCCCCTAACAGGTTGGGCCCGCGTACCAATGACGAAATTACCCTTTCGATTGTTTTCCTTGGTCAAGTCGAACCAGTAGCTTGTGACGGCCGTGTTGTTCCCCCACGATGCTCTCGCCCTGCTGACCCCGTACTCAGTTCGGTGCTCGAATCTCAGGACGGCAGCTGCAGCAGTCTCGGTGTTGAGCGCTCGACCATCGCCCGAACCGCCGAAGCTAGCAAAACACATCTAGGCCACATGCTCGGGCGGCTCCGACATCGCCCTTGAGCATGTCTCTTGCGCGGCTACGCCGCGACACTACCCACCGCTTACAACAACGCTGCCAAGGCAGGGAGCGGAAGACTGTGATGGAGAGGACGGTGCAATTGGAGTTGGAGGATACCAGAAGTGTTCGGAGTTCATGGCTGCTGGAAAAATGGTTTGGGTGTACAGTTGGAAGTAGTGGGGTTCAGAGAGATAGCCAGGGTTGAGTGGGAGAGCGAGGATGATCTCGCCAGACTTGGAGAAGAACACGAGATTTCGGAGAGCGGGCAGAAAAACGGTTGTAGGACGAGCAGCTCCTCTGTTGAATAGACGGGGTATTTATCGTCTGGAGATGTTGTCTCACGTAATCAGATGATTTTAAAGGGATTAAAGAAATCCCATAAGGGAATGATCAAAGCCCCCAAAACAAGTGGGGCGAAAAATAAATTTTAATTTAAAAGAGGGCAAATAATCAAAGCCGAAAGTAAACAGGGGCAACAAAATTCCCCGGTTTTTAGGTCGTGGAAATAAATCCCTAAAAATAGAGAGTTCTTGGTGCTTATGGCCCCATGTTTATGGTTGTGAAAAAATTCTTTTATGCCTGATATTCGGTCTCGGCCGCTTGGCAGCTGTGTGGCGGGTTGCATATAGAGAGATTTTTGTTTAGTGTGGACTCAGCCGTATACCACCCTATTATTACGATCCTTTCGCGTTGAGAATACTAGATATAGGTTATGTTCCTTACATGAATTTGCAGGGCATAAAAATGAGCAAACATTTTCTAATTCTATTATTCAAAAAGTCTGACTAAACAAATACATGAGTCGATCAAAGCCATCTTCTTGGCGATATCTGTCACAACACCGAAAAATGATAACATGATGGTCATGATTGCTTTCAAGTATCCTAAGCTCACACCAACGCATGCAATCTAAACCGGACGCCTCCCGAAACCAACCAACGGCGAGCCGGGAACATAAACGGGTCCAATAAACTCTCAGCACGCACAATATGCGTACGCTCTAGAAGTCGCCGCCTCTCTCTTCCGCCTACCCATTTTTAGGAGAGATCAACGAATTGACCTTGTCAGGCATGTCGTCAAAGCCACTGCGCCACATCGTCCTGCGCGCGTCCATCAACACGGGTATGCCGCCGAGACACCGCTGCGCCACACCGCCAAGACTTGTTGTTATCGACGTGCGTCTCGAGGCAGTTTCCCTACTAGCGCCGCGTAGCACCATCATTCGATATGAGAGACCTAGATCTAGGATTTTCTCTAGAACATCGTAGCGAGAAAACAAGCGTTGCTGCAATGGTGTCTTCTACAAGTTATGCTAATTCTCAGTCTATTATTTTCAGACAGATGTTCACTATTTGCTCAGTCTATTATTCTCAGTCTATTTTTTCCCTTTTCAAAAAAAAAAAGATGTTCACTATTTGCTAATGATTTTGCTAATTCTTAATCTATTATGATATTTTAAAGAGTGTCCCAAAGTAAGTACCATGCATGCAGTTCTTTGTTTTGTTTCACAGCTTGGTAGTGGTCCATCAAGCCAATTATTTTTACACTCCGACATTATCTTATTCTAAATTTTGAGAATGACATTATAATTTCTTATAGTAATATTTTCGGTAAAAAACAGTTTTTCTGTATGATAGTTTAATGTGTGTGCGTGTGCACCAGTGACGACTGACAAATGATACTCTTGTAGCGTCGTGACTTTGTTACCTATTTACCTCGAATGTTTTGTCTGAAATAAATTTCGTTTGTGACGGCAAAAAAAAACATTGGTAAACAATAAAAATGATAAAGTAATGACAAATATGCTTATAGATATTTTGAACTTATTCACACGTATGGAGTACTAAAAACAAGTTATACTCATATCAAATCGGCGCGGCAACGCGCGCCTTACCCTTCTAGTGTATATTAGCCACATAGTGTTTTAAACATGTTTGGTACATGGCTACAGGGCGTGGTTCTAGATTGAGGTTTCGAATATTTTTTTTATTTTTTATGACAATAGGTTTCGAATAGCGGTTGACATCTTATACCTGATATTTATCAAAGAGAACAACCGGTACAAAAAAATACAACTCGACGCAATACGGTCAGTACAAAACAAAAATATAATTAAACTCATACTACTCGTTTTCTTCTTCCAATTGTTTGACGGTTGTCGGAGCTTAAAACATGCACGGAACAAGCATCAAAAGACCGGGTCAACAGCAAACACCCTCGCCAACCAACGCTTTAAAGACCGCAACGGTCACTCGCCGCGAACAACGAGATTGAATAAACGTAGATGGAACATCGGCCGGGGACACACCCCAACCAGCAGCACAGAGTTGCAATCCTCCACCACAAATTCAGAGGATTGGAGAAACCGGACGTTACCGTATACCCAAATGAACGAAGTTACCGTATACCCAAATGAACGAAGATATCGAAGATGTCCAAACCATAGGCTAGTGAACAGTTTCCCTTGAACCACACACCAACTGCCACGATCCAGTGGAGACCAACAGATCTGACAACACCTACCCTCACCAGCCCTTCGCCAACGCAAAAAACGTTGACGAGGTAGGGAGAGGACGGAGAGACCTTATTCCAATTCACCATCATCGCCACCACCTCACCGATGCTGCTAGGGAGACCAAAACCAAACTCTACATTAGGGACCTTGTGATATGGGCACGACGGAGGAGGTGCAGCCCAATTTCAGGACTCCACCAAGCTAGGCATGTCAATTGTAATTTATCGGAATATCCGATTCACCCGTGACTCGGATATTCCGGTTTAAGTAATGGAGTACGCACGGAGGTACTGGAGTCAATCGGATTATCCGATTGACCCGTGACTCGGAATATCCGAGTTGCGTATTATTTTTAATAAGTGTCGTTTTGGGCCTATCCAAACGAACTAGCTAGGCCCATTAGTGGGGCGCCCCAGCCTCCATATAAGGAGCTGGCCGAGTTAGGGTTTAGGGAGTTCAGTTGTTTAGTCTAAAACTATCGTGTGCTCCACTGCGTATCATCCCTCCGGGGAAACGGCGCTGTCGTGTTATCAATAAAGATTGCTGCGAGGGTGCTTGTGTTCATCAAGTGTTATCGTGCTCGGGTTAGAGGCGTGGTGATCTTCATCACGTTGCTCGCTGGATTCGTCCTTACCTTCAGGTGACGTTCATCGACGTTGTTGGAAGGATTTCTATCCGGGTTACTCGCTGTGAAAGATCGGGACAACAATCATAGGATCATCCCTGTGATCTTTATCACCTTGCAACAGCACCGAGCGAAGGTCCGATGTCACCACCCCCTCTCGCCACCAGAGCGGCAAGAAAAGGAGGCGGGGACCCGTCGATTCCTGGACAAAGAAGGCGAAATCTTGTGTTGGTTCCTATGGCTATGCAGAAACGATAAAAGCTTTCACTGCAAAAAAAAAAAAACCCATATAACCTTTGACGGAGAGGAATATATTTATTCTCCATTGCATGTCCTATACTCATGTTGGGGATATTGCTTATCGGGAACTTATCGGTCGACCCAAAATAAGGGGTAAATTGGCCGGTTTATCGGCATATCGGCCGATTTATCTTATCGGTCAAACAATGAGAAGCGATAAATCGGCCGATTTATCGGATATCGGGAGATATCTTGAACAGTGGCTATACTTGTGCACCCATTAGCTCTGTACTTTGTCTATGCTTCAGAGAATCAGAGGTGTGAGGGCTACAAGTGGGTGGCAGCCGCATGTGCACAATTGGAATTGGTAGCACAAGTTGTGGTTAAGAAGCATCATAGATGGCAGTCTAGGATTCGGATTGATGCTCCTGCTTCGAAGTTTCTAGGATTCGGATTGAAGCTCCTACTTCAAAGTTTCTTTTTTACTATTCTCTATGAACCTTTTTACTTTGGTTAGCTTGTGCTGTGCAGTTAAATTCTTTTGCAACTATGTCGGCTTGATGCGACGATATGTTTCATAGAAGATTTCATTTTCATAGAACATGGCTGCTCCAATTAGCGTGATAGACTTTCTTAGGTGAACTAAAACGGGTTTCACAAGAGTGGTTGACTGTATCGAAAGTGAAGTACTGTGGACAGAAGAAATGGTACAAAGTTTTTTCATCTGCTATATTTTGACATATCTGGTAAGAAAATTTTATGAAGTACATGAAATAGCACCACAATAATGACATAAATATGCATTTCTTTTTCCCAATGCAGAGACAGTAAAAAATCATCTGGAGGTAAGCAACAAAGTAGCTACCCATCAGTCCATCACTTCTTTAGGGTGAGTGAGACCAGGAGAGGAGTACAGTTCGCATGGCACACAACACACGTACAGGTTCAGATGCACAAGGCTGATCAGTTGCTTTTACGAGCGTGACAGAAATATTCCAAGACTAATATTCGAAAATACACCTCAGGTGAAAAATGACACAAGAGCAGCACAACGTAATTACCCAGTTCCTCGCAACAACAAAAAAAAGAAATTGCCCAGAAGGTCATCTCTATCATCATCATAAAAAGAAAGTAAAACCCTGACTGTGTAGTGAGATGGACAGTCATGGTCACTGAGGCAATGTGATGCTGGTAGCAGGGGTACAGAGGGCACATAACTCAGATGTCTCCCTCGTATGGCAAATCCAGAAACCAGAGGTGATGATGCCATGTGAGCTTCTCTCAGTGATCATGTGACATGTAATTCACAGCCGAGACTTGGACAGCGAGTAGGCACGGGGCAGGTCGGGGCGAAGCCTGAGATGAAGCAATAACCATACGCGGTCCAGCTCATACCGGGGACACGTTTGATTATGCCTGCCCTCGTGTCCCACGGTCTCCCGAGGAATTCCACGAGCAATTCTGAACCAAGAGATAAGAGATCCCTGGTATTGCATGCCTGCAAGTTCAAACCATCCAGTGCACCAGGCTAACACCGGTCACACGCAACGGACCCATGGGTCTAGCTCATATGTGCCCCCAAATCATATTGATGCAAGACTTAAATTGCAATGTTTAGCTGCCATTATCACGGGCAATAAAGTAGTGTTTTCTTTGCCAGGAGAATCTCTAAGCCCTGAAAGAAGAAAAACATAAATATTCCTTTTCTTTACTTCTGATAAGCATAACAGATACTTGATATATTTTTATAACAAAGCAGCTAAACATCGCCAAGCACAAGGGGCATGTACGTGGGAAAGCATCTTTCAATAGAGCCCAACAAAAGTAAATGTGTACGTACGCAATCAACCTGACAAGAGGTGCCTAAAAAGCAGCCTTTGTTAGGAACTGAATGATGACATATCAAATCTCCCGTGCTACGCCTTGTGAGCCAATGTAGCTTAATTTTTCCATGATATAAAACAAAAAACCACATCAGATTCCTTGCCAACATTTGCAGATAAATTTACCACTAAACCAATGGTCCAAGGAATAACGAGATAGCTTAGACTATGTGGCTCTACACATAAGTATTTCTCCAGACAGCAATATCTTTATGAATGGTAAGATGTTTGTTTGAGAAGAAACTAAACTGAACAGTCCTATTATAGGTTGTAACATAACCGTCTCAAAATTCTACCGAAAACCTGTTACAAATGGAGTAGAAAAGGCTAATATTTCCTATTGAAACGGTCTAAAAGATCATATTGCCATGGGAAGAATGCAGTCAAACATTTTGTTTTAATGTTTAGATTTATCTCTCAAATATAAGTGAACAGAGTAGATTTTTCACAGGATGAAACTTATTTTAACAATCTCACAATTTTATATCTATGAATAATGTGTTTTGGTAAAGCTACTTTGTAAAACTGGGATGCCAGGAGAGCTGGCGAAAACCAGTACCAGAGCCTGGTTCGGTGCAGTTGCAGTGAAGGACCGTTTTAGCAAACAAAAGGAAGGGATAAATTTTGCATTTTAACTCTGAGCATAGGATTCAAATCCAAGCAACTCTATCAGCTGTATACTATCATATAAAAAGCTGAATTGATTTGTAGAGAATCATTTAAACATAATATCTTTGAAATGCTGGTGGTCAGACCAGTGAACCAATTGCTTCAACGAACTACTAGCCACAACAATTTCAAAAAAGTATGAGAAAATTCATGGTCAAAATTATGTCTTGGGAGTCAGTGAGCAATCAGAAGTAAAGAACATTAAATATTTTTACCAGAGATGTATAATTCTTAATTACGAATGGTATCAAGTATCAACATTCGACAATGCAACCTGAAATTTAGCAAGACAATGAAGAAACAGTTGCAAACTAACAGGTTATTGCTAACATATCAACTATGAAAAGGGAACAGTTTAAAGTGCACATACCCCATTAACTCCAAGCAACTTCAGAAGTGCGGTTCATAAGAATCATATGTGAAAGGGCGGATTCAAGAAGGCATTCATTCATCCAACACTACAACCAATTGGCACCGTTGAATCTACCATATGAAATTGAACAGAAGTGAGTTGACAATAATCAACCTTCATGTACCCATGGTGGCTCTTAGCCTAGTTCTGCAAAATAATTTTGTGAAATTTTTTGGTAACAAAAAAATCATATTGTACTTCTGTTGACCTACAAGATATAGCAATTGCAATGTGCAGTTGCAATACGAAAACTGGGCCAAAAGTATCAAAACAAGCCGCACACTAATGGGCATGAATTCATCACTGAACAAGAGCCAGGTATACTGTACAAAAAAAACTAGTAGTCTACAGGTACCAAGAGTAGTATATTCACACTTTCCTGAGTTTCCTCTAACTGCCAGCACCAAACAAGAATTCCTGCAGAATTCTAGAAGCCTCTGAAACTTCATGCTGAGTGCTTACTGATCCAACCACTGCAGTAGTGTCAGCTGGGAAACTTTTCTTTGCAAGTGAACTAGCTTCTTTTAATGAGTTCTTCTCATCAAAAAGTGGAACTGATCTCTGTCTATTTGGATTGGCATTTACATCCCCTTCCGCGTCCTGTGGTCCACCAAAATTCTTATATTTACCGGCATTTGTATACATATGCTTCTCGGTGGGCAAAGCATCCTGGTGCAGCATGCTAGAATCTGATCTGTCTTTACTGGAAGGACGAAAATGTACACCCTTTGGTATACGACCTGATGCTTTTTGAGCATTTACTGAGATGCCGGCAAGGGTTTTCAGGATGGAGTTATGTTTGGTAGGAGCAGAGGTTAAAAGTCCGCCATCATGCACTGCCAATGCTTTCTGACTACTTGTTTGATCTCTGCTGATTGGTTTTTCAGATACCAATGACGAATCAGATTCCTTCGCATCTGGTTTGGACGGACCATCTGCAGTTGGGACCTGATAAACAATGCGGTTTTGTCAATTCGAGTAATATTAACATTTTACCAAGCTATTTCATTTCTTAAGTAAATATCAGGGAATGATTTTGTAAATCACGTACCACATGAGAAAATTTGCATTTATCACCTCTGAAGCACGTTCCATTTTCCACAAAGTTGTGACAAGGGTACTTCGACAGCTCATGATCATAAGGACAATCATCTCCTTTCAAACAAGAACCACGCGCAAAATGTGTGCAGGGCTGTAAAATTAAGACGGAACAGTAAGCGGGCACCAAAACAGGAAAAGGAAAGTGAGGAAATTTACATAATGTAGTTAGCTGCCAATTGCTTAGATTAAGATATACTCCCTCCGTTCCACAATATATGACGTTTTAGCATGTGTGCATGTTCACATATATGTAGATGTATGTAGACATGTTTTAGTGTGCATGTCCACTCATTGTAGCATGCATTTAGACAATATATGTGAGAGCTAAAACATCTTATATTATGGAACGGAGGGAGTACTAGGGTACACGCTGATACTTCAGAACTGTGTACACAATCTATTCATTATACCATGTGAACAACTCAAACTGAACAGCCACCATTTTGTGCAAACCTGGGCAAACAATCTATTTCAAGTACCAATGGGCATCACTGAGTTACGATCTTGCAAAACTTAAAAGTTCGAATTCACCATTGTAGCCCTTGAAAGATGTATTTCACAGGTATGCACAAGACATGCGGATGGAACATGTTGATGCAGCCATATAAACACAAATATACACCAATATCACTGTAATACATAATGAACACTGCACACATACCTTAGATTTTGTCAAAGGTGTAGTATCATGGGAGAACTTGCAAGCATTGCCCTGCAAAGAGAAAGAAAATAGTGAGAATGAATTAATTTATCTAGTGTTTGTACAGAAGCGTTGTCAGTTTACAGAAGTAACATATCTAGTGATAACATGGATGGCTTTACATGAAGCAGTTCAACATTTAAAGCATTTGCATTTGATATGACTCGTCAGGATATTATGCAAACACAACAAGACATATTTCTAGAAAGGACTTGCATGAGGATTAGTCCATCGCCTTTCAAGGCAAAAGTCTGTAGTTCACAGGAAAACACAAAAGATATTGGCTAAAGGAAGAAAACAAAATGGAACTGAGAATCAGCATGCACGACTACAACATCTGTTCCAATTGAAAAACAAGTTAGAGGTTAACGAAAAGCTCACCTGCTGGCACTTTCCGTGCAAGTAGAAGTGGCAATACTGCACCACTTTTGGCTTTATAATTGGCGCAAGTTTCAGTCTTTTAACACCATCGGCTACCAGTTGCTGGGCTCTCTTAACTCGTTTATTTCTCTACATGTCCATAAAATTACAAAGCAAGTTCAATACTCCCATAAGAAAAAAGCAATTACAATACTCAGTTGAATAAAATATGTGTTGAGCTCCGATGGTGGTGAGACCAGACATACCGTCTTCTTCGCCTTTCTTTCCTCTGTTAAATGCCGTTTTCTGTTCCCGCGTCTGGAAGTCTGCAAAAGATTATCATGGGACATATTTAATATTTGTACTTATGTAGTCAAGCAGAACATATGAACCGAAAAATACTGATTGGACTATATTAGTGTGAGTTCCGTACTCCTCTCTTTAAGTGCACGGGATGAAGAAAGAAATCTATGATGTGTTTGAAAGAAACTAAAGGCACTGAATTAGTTACTATGAGGCATCAAGTGATAAATTGCATCTCACTAGCTACAATTCGAGCTAAACACATAATTAGACAAGATGAAGCAACATGCCAAGAAACATCTAACAACCAATACTGGTTAATAGTAAATGGTATATTCAGTACCTCAGCATCAGGCACTGGAGTCTCATTCCATTCCACAATTTCCTCATAACTGACTGTTTGCACCCTGATTAGTGCATCATTCTTGATATTACCTTCCTTGTTCAGTATAAGATCACCGGTTTCTTTTATTTTAGGAGTTGAAAGCAAATTCAGACATCGCATGTCATGGACAGATGACTCATTCTCCCCTGGCCCTTTGGTAACAGAATCCCCTTCTAATTTCTCATCATCTGCATCTTGATGCTCAGAACCATCAGATTCATCACCCACATCCTGCAAGTCACCCTCAATCTCTCCTTCCTCAAACACTTCACCAACAACTGATTGATGACCTGAATCGCCCATAGGTCTGTCTTGTTCAATTCCATCTCCCAATTTTGGAACCCCCTCAGATATATTCCCATCATTCTGCGGTTCACCTTCAGAAACCCCATAGGTCTGCCTTGATGTTGCGCCACCGCTGGCATCACCAATCAGCCCTGAGAAGTTAGTCATCATCCTATCAAGCAGCAGATGTTCATCACTGACGACCTCTACCTCTACCGATTCCTCAACCTCCCCATCCAAGCAAGCCTTCATCGTCCTCAAAACCTCGTCTGCCCCCACAAGTTCTGCCTCACCACCAGACTCCTCAACTATAGCACCTGTCTTACGGCAGGCGCTTCCCACAACAACCATGTCTTCTACACCCTCTACCCGCTCAACCCCGGCGAGTTCATGCTCCGCGGATCCCTGTGGTGCCACGTCCAGGTCGGCAATAGGGTTCCCGGCGGCTGCTTCGACTACAGAGGGTGCGGGGGTCTCGGGCACAGAAGCGATTACCGCAGCCGGCTCCTCTGCCACATCCTTTCCCCGCTCAAACTCGGCGTCCTTCGGAGGCACCGAGCCCTCCTGTGGGGACTTACCGCCGATAGGTTAGCGGCGGCGGGCTCGAATTCCGGGTGCGCCGGGACCGCATGCTTCTGGGGGTGGAGGTGGAGGCAGTGGGAGAAGAGCCGGGAGAGCGTGCGGTAGGAGCCGCTGTCGAGATGTGATCGCCGGCGAGTGAGGAAAAGGGTTGTTGGGTGACGGCGCCTGCCGCAAGGGGGGCAAGAGCACCGATGGCGCGAGAGCATCCTCCATGGCGAGGGAGTCGGTTGAATTAGGCGTGGGAGTTTGCAGGGTTGGAGTAAGGGTATCGGCAGC